>JBBMFX010073222.1:0-10474 GCA_037832545.1 Rhabdalestes septentrionalis
TTTTATATAAAATATTTGTATTTTGTATTTTGTATTTTTGGCTGTTTTCTCACAAATTATAATGTTTGTTATTGACAAAATTCAAGGTCTCACGCTTAGTGTTGTTTCCTGTTTTACAGTTGATTTTATATAAAATATTTGTATTTTGTATTTTGTATTTTTGGCTGTTTTCTCACAAATGATAATGTTTGTTATTGACACAATTCAAGGTCTCACGCTGAGTGTTGTTTCCTGCCATGTCTGTCTTTAACATATCTGAATCTAAATCTAAAAATACTTTTTATAGGATTATTTTTTATTTACTTAAATATACTCATACTTCTGATTATCAGTTGCAGCTTCTCATAAAATATAATTTAAGGCTTTTTACAATGGGAGAAAAGAGAATTTTTAGCACAGTTGGACACATTGCTATTCCTGAGAGGTTCTGCCTTAAGCCACACAAAGTCAACGTATTGTAATGATTTCGAGCTGAGATTGTTATGTGAGGTAAGTAACACTCATGTGAGCAGGTGAACTGAAAAAGGGGCGGACTCCACAGCCTTCATTGACAGCTTGAACAGCGGGAGCATGTAAAGTGTTAAACACATGCGTCACCGCTTCAGCACAGAACAGACAAACCTCACCCCAGGTACACATATCCTCCGTGTTACTCACCCACGGTGGGTCTGTGTGCCTCTACTCTAAACACAACAAATAACCCCCGAAACAACCCCAAAACACACATAAAAACCCCCAAACACACACAAATACTCATTCCACCCCCCAACTACACACAATAACCCTAAAATAACACACAAGAACATGTTTAAACAGTTCGGGAGAGAGCAGTGCATGCTGGGAGAGCCCTCCTCATCTCAGCTCCGCTACAGTATGATGACTGTCTTACAATGTCTTCCAGTCCCAGTCAAGGTTTATGTATCTTTGAAAGGGTGTATTTGCATTATTATATCATTATCATTACATCAGTTGAAAATGGACACAACAACATAATCCTTTATCGCAATCATTTCTGGGACAATTTATCGTCCAGCAAAATTTGTTATCGTAACAGGCCTACTTAAAGGGCCACTTTACTCACGTACCTACCATTACCATTTTTTTCTATTATAACATTATTTTTTATACACACATATATGTGCATTTAATACCCATTTCATTTAAGGACCCCTTTCTCCACCATGGACTATACCTAGGTTAACACATGGAGCAGGATGATGTATTCTGAAATATGCTTGCAAATTGGTAGTCGTACCTCCCTTGCTAATAATCTGTTTTCTGCACAGATGGCGTGTAATATTGTTAGCACCCAGTGGTTGGCATATTGGTACCCTTCTTCTGGACAAGCTTGTCTGTTTTCCACTCTACCAAGTGTAATGCTCGTACTTCAGAGTCCCTGTCCTTCATTTACTTGTATCCCGTTACTTTTGCCAGATAAAAAAGCCACATTTTAATCCTTGCATTCATCTATCCTACAAATAATATCTGTGTAGTTTATTACAGTGATTGTACTAATAAAAAAACTAAATGAAACAAATGAAACAAAAAACAAAAACCAAATAGGCAGTCAAAAGACATGTGGCAGTGACAGTGTAAAGTGATGGTGAGATAAAACTGCATTAAGCATAGGCAATGTTCTGAATGTATGGATGAAAGACATTCTTAAAAAGGTAGTCCAGGTATGAACTTCAAATATCATTTTAAGCTGTAATGTGAACAGAGATATGGGCAGATTTTTCTTTCTGAGTGTGATAAAGCTTATAATGCTGGCCAGACTGATATGATCGTGTCTGGAAGATTGGAGTACAGGCACGCATAATGGTCTTCAGCTGAATAGTGACACTATTAATATCCAACTGGGCAGTGAATGAGGTTTGCCTATGGTTTTGAAGACCAGCAAAACTGTACCAATTCCTGAAGCAGTCCCTAAAAAAATTATCAATCATATATTTTTCATATAAGATAATTTAGCTGAAACTGTCTTTTCTTAACATATGGTTCAAAGCACAGGTACTGCTTTGAATCACCAAAGTGTAGTATAACATTAGTGCATGACAGAAACCTAAACATTTTATACAATAAAAATAAGGTATTTTTTGACATGTGTGAACACAGCTCATAGTATGAATCTTTTTCTCTGCATTCACCAAATGAAACAGCCACCATTGCAGGGTGTGGGGACGGTACCCAAGGATACTTGAGTGGTGCTGTCCTGGGATTCGAGCCCAAAACCTTCTGATCACAGGGGTAAACACCAGGTCACCAGCTTTGGTTAGAATTGGAAGTAATGTAAATTAAAGTAAGCTACAGTTATAGCATTCTAAAATATTAAATTTAGAATGAGATCTGAGATGTATTTTAGATGGATGGTTTCAGAAATTTCAATCAAATTTAGTTAGTTCCATTAATATAGAGAAGATTATCTGGCTATATAAAGGATATAATATAATAAAATACTGTTAACTACAAAATACACTACTGGGCAAAGGTATTTATGAATGATGAAGGATCTTGACATACACTTTTAAAAGGATTAGGACAGCTGTTTGAACTGAGAATTATAATGCTGCATAATACCAAGACATATTAGACAACGTACTGCTTCAAATTTGTGGATACAGTTTGGGGAAGAACCTGTTCTATTCAAGCACAACTGTTCCCCCGTGCACAAAACAAGCTCTATAAAGACATGGCTGGGTGAGTTCAGTGTGGAAGAACTGGCTCACACAGGGCCCTGACCTCAAGCCCATCCAGGACCTTTGGGATGAACTTGAACAGAGATTCTTAGCCAGGCCATCTCATCCAATATCACATCCAAAAACATGTGTAAAAACTTCCAACAAAAGTGGAAGCTGTTATATCTGCAAATGGGGACGAAGTCCATTTAAAAACCTGTGTGTTTCAATGCAATGTCAGTAATGTCCCTTTTGGTGTATTGGTCAGGTGTCCCAATACTTTTGTCCAAATAGTGTATATTATAGCTTAATGTGCCCCATGTTACTTGTTCCTCAGAGACATATTACATGACCTTTAATTATGTGAGCTATTTGACCAACTATGATAATCATGTGGCCGATACTCTAATCTAATGTAATTTGATAAGAGCTACTCTAGCTGAGATAAACAAAATAAAAAAAATTTTTCATTGTCTTTTGAGTGCTTACAGCTGTTCAAATGTTTCAGTAAAACAGTGAAAAACAGAAGACTGAAAGCACTGAGCAGTCCTTATTTCCTTTAGAAACAGATGTTTTCTGTTGAAAGTAAATGCAACAGTAGACATGTCTCATTTCACAGTTTAAGTAACATAAATGTGACTTGACAAGAAAGACTCTGGTTCTGTTTACTACATACCCTTTAATGCTGATTCTTACTCATTAGGAGATTCTGTATTCATGAAGCAATTGATAACACATTTCACTGAAAGCTTTGTTTACACAGAAATCTTTGGTTACATTTTGGCAAGCTGAACACAGACATAAAGCATAAAGTGTGTATCACTCCTGACTTGTAGGAAAAATTAAATTGGGTATAATTGCATTTTTAGCAGCACACATATTCTGCTCAATGACGGCAGGAAGAAAAGAAAAGGACAAGAGTCTAACAGTAATCAGCCAGCACGGGCTCCAGACCAATTCCAGTTGCAGTGAAATGTTTCACCATGTTTAGCACTAACAGCCCTGAGATTGGCTGTTGCAATTGCACTTCAACGCCTGAAGCACTTCAGTGTTTGTAAGTCTGTTTGATGCAGTCAGTCCAGTCCATAAAGCTGGAACATCTTATGGTGGACTAGTGGTTAAGGAGTTACCGCTGGAATCAGAAGGTTGTGGGTTCGAATCCCAAATGCAAGTGTCATTATTAGGTACCCTTGAGCAAGGTACCATCCCCACACACTGCTCCGTAAAACTTTACTCAAAGACGCTTTTAATCATAAAATAGCACAGATGTGTCTTTTGTGTAGGGCGGCTGGTGGTCTGGTGGTTAGGGAGTTGGCCCTGTGATAAGATGGTCATGGGCCTTAATCCCACAGCTGCTAGTGGCACTACTGAGGCCCTTGAGCAAGATACATTCCTACACACTTGAGCAAGATACATTCCTGCGCCGTGGCAGTGGCTGCCCACATCTTCCCATGGTGAATGGGTTACAATATCAGCTTAAGTACATAAAAGTAGATTCAGAATGAGCTGTGCTGGGAACATTAACTAACTGCTCATCTTTTTAAAGTGGAGCATCGAGCTGCAGCTGTGTGTCCTTATCAGTTCATTATTACAAGTCCATAAGCACAGGCGATGCATTTTCTTTTAATGTACAGCAGAAATGCCATGTGCTACTGTAATAGAACAGTTTAGTAATGGTACAAATTAAGCTCCTTAAAAAATAAAAAATAAATGAAAGGCAAGGAGAAACGCCTGCATTGTCTGTTTGCACCATTATTGTAATTGTGGACCTGTTTGCCATTGATCTTGGTTGTTCTTCACCCTGTCCTTGTCCCTAGCAGGTTTCAAAACAAAATGACATCTGTGCAAGGACTCGGGCATACTTTCAATCATACAGAAAACCTGCTGAGGAGATAGGGTTTAGAACACTATCCAGGATAGGAATTAATGTGTTACAAGAATGGCAAAGGGGGAAAAAAATAAAAACATACAGAAGCATAACCTCAAAGGATTTACGACAAAATACAAAGCGCTGGTAAATCTCAGGAGAAGAAAGACCGGGTTACAGTGTTAAAAGGTGCTTCAATAAGAGGCTTGTAATGAACAGGCAGGGCATTTGGATGGAAATGGAGGAGCTGCATTTATTAGATGCTTATTATTAAAGCGTAATCCACAAAAACAGGCGCAGGGTCAAGGTACAGAAATCAGGGTTATCACAGGCAAAACAAGCTCTTAGTCGTAAACAAGGAACGGGGTCTATTACCTGGGGATCAAGCCAAACACCAGTAGCAGGAATGAGACTGTGTATGATGAAAGGGCAAGTCAGTGCAAACTGGAAACAGAAGGAATAGAACATGAATAAGTCCATGGAGTGGCGTCAGGTGAAATAATGAGCAGCTGAAGCCTGATGGTGTTGACAATTCCATTGTGGCATCAGTGTATCAGCAATGCTGCTCAGGTTTTTTATGCGTGTCTTCCCAGCCAACACTATCAGCCAACAGAAACTGAGCTCTGATGAAGGGTTAAAGGGTGGATAATTACATTGTACAGCAACAGGTGGGCTATAGGCTCTAAGTGCTTCCCCCCTGCAAGGAGGCCTGATGTTCAGTAAAGCATCTGGTAAGCACACACCATTTGTCACCTAAATAAATCATGTGATAAATTAACTGGTTTTATTTACCTCATGTCAATACAGTGAGTGAGTTATTAATTTTAGACTGAATTGGAAAACTTTTTTCTTTACATCACACATGCTAATGACATGAACCTCATATTTGGTTTTAGGAAAGACTTTTATTTGGTGGAAAACCTTGGAGAAGAAAAGATTCCCTACCTTCATTTACAAAAATCTATTTATGTGCGTTTTTTTGGTTTGTTATTTATTAATTAATGTGTGTTCGATGGCTCCTAAGAACCATTTCTGTCACGTTTTCAAAACTCATAATCATAGTCAGAAGAAACTGTCCAGTTTTCTGTCACTGTCAGAATCAGAGCTGACCTACAGACTGAGTTCAGGATCAGTGATGCTGCATTTCTAATGTGTGTTTTCTGCTCAGTACTGGACCATGCTGTGTTTCTACCATGCCTGACGATTGGCACCCTCATTTCTAAAGGAGCTCATAAAAGGAGAGACTGGAATAGAGCCTAGCACACATCAATAACATAATCACTACACACAGGCACACACAGCCACTTGACATTTTACAGAAATATCAGGCCATATGCCTACAATACACTTAATGTCTGAGTATATATATATATAAATGTATATCAATATATTTCTTTATATTATCCAGGATAATACATGTGCTCAGTGATCTGGGCTCAGAGCCATGAGCTTTAACCTCTAAATATCATGTTGGAGAGGTACCAGACTGTAATTGCACAAGTGCTTTCCATAAAAGATAGATTTGGTCCAAATGACAAATTGTGTGTTCTTCTTTTTGCTCATCGTTTAATTAGCACATTGTATGTGTTTCTGCTGTCATTGGAATCATCCGTATTTCTAGAACTGCGCATAAAATAAAAAGACAGATTTGTGCGAATTGCTGAGAGCCTGTTAACAGCAATGTCTAACAATTGTACAAGCTGCATAAACAAGTACCTGACTGGATGTCATCCAATATGCTCATTATACTGGTATGAGTTTTGATTTTATTCATATTTCCTCATTTAATTTTACGTGCACACCAGTTGTTCCTCATGAACATGGCTCATCATGAATACAAAACATTAATGAAAAACATAAACGTTTTTTTTTTTTTTTCATTTTCATTGTCATACAAAGTGCATGCACTGAAACTTCTTATAATGTTTTTTTTTTTTTTCACTTAATGCAAATCAGATGCTAGTGGCACTTGAGCAAGATACCTTCCCACGCACTACTCCTTGGGCACCGGGGTGGTGACTGCCCACATCTTCCCGTGGTGAATGGGTTAAATGCAGAGAGAGAATCATGTATTGATGTGTGACTATAAGGGGCCACTTTAGTTGTTGGACTGTTTTGGGCATTAGACGTGCATGTAATTTCAAACATAAAATATCTGATATGTTGGATCTTTAGCTGGATAAATAACCCGAGCTGGCATGTTAGTAGTTCCACACAAAATTCAGTAACATACAAATACAAAGAAGCTACAATATCAGCTTAAGCTGCTATTCCATCTCTGAAGTGCATGAAAGTAGATTCAGAACGCGCTGTACTGGGAACAGTAATTACCTGCTCATCTTTTTAAAGTAGAGCATCGAGCTGCGGCTGTGTGTCCTTTAGCTTATCAGTTCATTATTACAAGTCCATAAGCACAGGTGATGCGTTTTCTTTTAATGTACAGCAGAAATGCCATGTGCTACTGTAATAGAACAGTTTAGTAATGGTACAAAATAAGCTCCTAAAAAAAGAAAAAAAAACGAAAGGTAAGGAGAAACGCCTGCACTGTCTGTTTGCACCATTATTGTAATTGTGGACCTGTTTGCCATTGATCTTGGTTGTTCTTCACCCTGTCCTTGTCCCTAGCAGGTTGCAAAACAAAATGACATCTGTGCAAGGACTCGGGCATACTTACTAATTTTATCAGTGCTGCAGTTGTGTCTATGTACATCAGTTCACTTCTGGAGAGGGATGCAAGGCAAAATGCAGAGTGTATAGAGTGAAAGGATGTGTCTTTTTTATCATTGCTGTGTTTTGTTAGTATTGAAGCAGTTCACATTGCGGTCACTGGTTTCACTTGGTGCATCAGAGGCAGGTCAGACGGGATCATTTTTTATCAATGGGCGCTTGTCTGGTGTGCATAATGTTTGCCATAGATGATAGCATGGATGTCTTTTTGGTGATGATAAGAGCAACCAGACTTTCTGAGGAGAAGTAGCCAGTGAGCCAAGCTGTGGGGAGCAGTTGCCGTGGCGATGGTGATGGATTAAAGCTGCCATATGTAAAGGCTGTTTTCTGCTTCTCAGACTGGCATGAGCATAAGAAGTGAGTGTCCAAAAGTGGATGAAACAAGTTCAGACCAGTTATGATTTATGAAACCTGAACAGAAATGACAAAAAGCCAGTGAGAGTTGGCAGAGATGGGTGTTCCTGATCGTGTGAAGGAGTAACGCTGATTACAGTGTCTGAAATCAGTTAATCAGTTAAACAATGCTCTGTGGACTGATGTGACCGTCTGCTGTCTGATGTGATTATGAACTCTGAATGTTAAAGTTCTTAGTTGTCAAAAACAAAATAAATACAGATATTTTCCAAATACTTTCATCATTTTTTTGTTTCCACATGTTTTCTTCACAGTAAATGTAAAATGTTATACATTTTGTCTGTACATGTACATCATTTGCCAGACGCCCCTTATCCAGAGAGACATGTCATCATTAGTTACAGGGACAGTCCTCCTGTAGTAACCGAGGGTTAAGTGTCTGGATCAAGGTTACAATGATATAAAATGAGGGGGTTGAATCTGCAACTTTGTGTTTTACCCACTAGGCCACTACCACAAATGATCTGCCAATGTGTGTTGCTATAAAAACGGTCAGGTTTCTAAGGCTGGTTTAGAAGCATCAGGTCATCAAGGTCATCAAGCATCTAGATATCTGATCAGGAATGAGATCTTTCTCACAGGTGTGAGCTAATTACAAAATAAAACAAGAAACTTGGAATAATGACAGACTAGCATATTAATCTAGCTCTGACCATCACTACCAGCACAAACCACAGTTCAGTTGCCAGCATATAAGAGAGAGAGAGAGAGACTATATTTCCATATTGATGTGCGCTGGGCTTGTATCCTATAGCACAAAGAGTGTGATTCCAGCCATCACTCCGTGAGACTGGGAGATTGCTTCTTGGATGATGTGCCTGGTTGTGCAAAACCTTCTGAATATACTTCTGCTGGCTTCATGGGGTGCCTAATCCCATAATGCAGAAGGGAAATTGGGAGTATTTTTTTTAAACTAGCAGTACCGAAATATACTTTATTCTAGTCTAGATTCCTTCCTGCAGGTCCACTGTTGTCATCACTCATTGTATATAATTTGGTAAAATTGTAATAATATAAATGTGTTATTTAATAAATAGGTCAAAGGTTATAGCAGACAAAATTATGTAGAAGAAGAAGTGCAGTGATGAATGCATGCTGTCTGTACGTTGCTGGTGTAGAGCAGCGCATGACTGGATGGGCGTGAAGACTTAAAGGACACCTGTATGAAGACTGAGGGAGCTCAGCATGAACTGCACAGACTAGACTGAAGGTGCAAAGCGCCTGTCAAACATTTACTCTGCATATTGCATATTCACTGTGTGTCAGGTGTAGCCCCAGGCACAGTCAATACCCCACCTGCATTTGAAACTTTCTGAAATAAGAAGCTGTCAGACTTCAGTGAAGGAATTCTAGAGTGAGACTTCACGGCTTTATCATAACGAAGGAATGATTTGCAATCAATATAACTCTGATTTAGTCATGAATCTTATTTATTTATTTATTGAATAGGATTTATTCAAAATATATTTTTGGTGATTATTAAAAAGCAATCCATTGCGTCTATCCTAACACATCTCCTTTTTTATAATCCTGAATTTTGGGGTTAAAACGATTATTTGACATTACGATAAGGTTTTAAACATATACATTAAGATTCTAGTTATATTTCAAATGTATTTTAACAGGTTTTGAATAAAAAATGCTGTTATTGCTGAAAGAAAAAAATAAATAAAAAGGAAAGTTTAGGAGAATTTTTTATACTTTCACAACAGTGGAACAAAGCCTAGTATGTGCATATTTCATTGACATCATTGGAAATAAAGCTATCAAAATTTTGTTATGGACGGACTGATAGAAAAGGTCCAAAATTACTTATGAATTTTAACATTATAGGATGTCTATTTTTAATCTCTTGTTAACTTGTGTGGCCCTTAAAAACTGAAGTTATACATTCATTTAAACCTCTCACCCCTGGAAATGGTCCCATTTGATGCTAAATAAATTTGGATTTTTTTTTTTTTATTCAGTAAACATTTAGGGGTGTCCCCCAAGGTCTAAACTTTGTGTTTTTCTGATTTTGTTGTCTTTTATTGCTACTTTCAAAGCTTTTTTACTTATTTGAAAATTGTGATAAACATGAAATATTCTTCATCTCTGGTACATCACTGAAGAGCTGGTAACACTCTCTTCATTCTTTTGACAAGTTTCCACAGAAACCAAGGCCCTCGTTGTATGCACGATGAAGGACGCTGCTCCTGATCATCCTGCCAATTACCACGAGTTGAACATTCAGCATTTATCGGATCAAGAGGCTTGGAGAAATTCTGTACTGTCAACTCTGAGAAAATATTTCACCTCCTGTCACTCCCAGAATCATTTCTGTTGAATCATCCGTCTACGTGGCCAGATGATGAAGACTTTAAAAAGGCTGTCCGCACTGTAGCTTCTTTAGCAGTTGTAAATGACAGGGCAGAAGGTGGCGTTGCGTTGATACAGGATTTCAATAAGACTTTGGCAAAGGGGGAGGAACAGCTCCAGTTCCTACTGCAAGTAGTCAGAGAACATCGTCAGAACCATCATGTCTAAAGGAGACACTGAGTAATCAGTCGGTGATTTAGAATGCGTACTTGTTTGTCTTTTTTTGCTTAAGCTAGTCTAGACTAGACTATTGGCATCTTTTAGCTTTAACAATTAACGTGAAGTATGGTTATGATTCTGTGATCACAAAATGTCACCATGTTGAATTTGTTTGCTAAATTTACAGGACCGAAACAGTGCATTGCGTTTGCTTCTTCATTTATAGTAGTTCCTGGTATTCTGAGCGCAATGGTCACATTCATTTTTTTCCACT
>JBBMFX010073233.1:0-10474 GCA_037832545.1 Rhabdalestes septentrionalis
GTGAACATTGGGCTAAATGATGAAAAAATGACACCTCTAAATTTGTGAAGCTGTTTTTACAAACGGCGCCCCATAGTAAATGTGAGCAGCAGAGAACTCCCATCTCTAAGTTGTCTTTTCCTTTGGTGTACAGGAACCGTGCTGTACCATAACAGTACAGCGATGGGGCAGAAGTTAAAATGGGCTTTGATTTTCCAGCATATCTCAGCCAGGTAAAAACGTTTCTGACAAGTGAGCAGCACAATTCTTCTGGCAAAACTGCTTTTGGTATTGGGGTCTTTCATTAATTATAGTGTTGTTTGTTTGGTTTTTTTTTCAATTTTACCCAACCCAGCTAATTAGCTTTGTCCTGGTACAACTTCAGGTTTCTCACAGCGCTAAAGATACATTTGTTAGTATCATAGAAAGCTCCTACTGAAATGGGCTCTTTCCATGTTGTGATAACATTTTAACCTATCAGAAAGCATTTAAACAGGCAGCTCAGCCGCTGCCTACTTTTAGCCCTGCTGTAGAGCACGGGTATGGCTTGGGTATGGGTCGCTTTATTTGGAAAACATTTATGGATAGTAAGGTCCAGTTCCTTGTATCAGTGGAAAAGTGCCAATAGACGACTTGACATTTACCAGCATGTTAGAAATTATTAGTGATAAATCCTGTACTGTGAGAATTTGCACTAGCATTAAGAACAATAGCCACTGCATGCATGAGGAAACTCTCAAGGAGCGAAGAGAGAACAACCAGCACCAAAGAAATCATCCATTCATGAACTTGCATTCTGTAAGGACAAAAGAAAGTGATGCTTTAGATATGACATTTGACATTTGAAAGTGTAAGGACATTGTCTAATGAGGACATGGTCAAGAATCCATCCTGGAAATCATGAACCAGATGTATGGTTGTCTGCATTAGTTTATGTTCTGTGTACAGTTTTTTGTGTATAAACAACAGATTGCAAGAAATAAATGTTGTGTAGTGTATGCAGGGGGAATTTAAAAGACATTTACACACTTAAAGCTTGTTCTTGGCTTGGACATTTAGTCCTAGGATATACCTCTAATTGGTATAGAGTCCATACATTATGTAGAGGCCTTTTAAATATTTCAATGATTCCTCACACTCCTAAAACTTATGTATAAAATGGTCTTTTAAAGAACCCTTAGGATTCAGAAGTGGTCTCAGCCAGGATTGGTGTCAGAGATTCAGGTGCACTTCGCTGCTAAACATGGTCAACAGCTGCCTGCGATTGGACGAAAGGAAAATTTGAAATTCAACTGAATGCCCACCATTCTGGCATGACATACAGAGAAGCAATCTAGAAAAAATATGACTAAATAATCAGTCCTACTGGAGGCACTGTGATCCATCAGTAAACAACCAATGATATTGTATAGTGATAATACTACTGCATTCTGATTATAAGAGATAATAAACATTTTTCAAACTCACAGGTATATCTTGTTGTAAAAGGCTCACTTTAAGTCACAAAGTTCAGTATGTTTAGATAAAACAGAAAACTGTTTCACATTGTAATGTTATAACCAGATGGATGGAAGTGCCCTTTTGTCGAAGTGTGGAAAGCAAATAGAACACCTGACCCTGACAGTTTGACATTTTGACTTATAACAGATACAAGGCATTTTGAAAATGAGATGATACCAAGAAGAAAAAGCATCATTTAGTCAACAAATGGGTACAAAATCACTGTATGTGGAGTGAAGCTGGCAAATTAAGTTACAAAGCCACCCAATTATCTGGAGACAAGACATTCCTTCACGATTGCCAAACAAAGAAGAACCCAAGCTCCTCTACTGCACTGTGAGAACCAGTTATGGGTTTAGATTTGGTTCATCTTTTTAAAAATGTTAGACATCCCTGGTTAAGGGGACTAGTGAATGGCATTACTTCAGCAACCATTTTTGTCACTTTTATTTTCTGCCAAGATCAGACTGTGTTATACTTCTGAATTGGTCTCGTTCAGGTATGGTGACAGAACAGTTGCAGAGATATTTTACTGAATCTTCAGTGGGATGGGGCTCTTGGGGCTTCCCTGTAGTAGCACTTGGCACACATGTTGAGGAGTAAAGCACTGATGGAGAGATCCCGTGTGTCTCCCACTGTCTGATCCTGCACTGCTGGAGGCACTCGCATGCCCTCTGGCTGCATCTCCAGCTGCCTGGCACGTCTCTGTGACCCAGATTCAGGGTCGCTTTGTGCTGCCCCCACTCCGCGTACCCCTCCGGGTCTCTTCTCCACATGTCCACAAGTGCTGATAACAGCTGGAAAAAGAAATGTGGCACTACCCAAAACATGAAGCGCCAGTGTGGACCCGGTCGCTGCTGCCGTTTGGGATGAGGTGCTACTTCTGCTGTAGGCAAGATAACAGAAGATGCTGAGAATGAATATTGTGGAGCATAACACCACACTGAAGAGACCACCATTCAGAAACGCCTGCTCCTTGGAGTTATCTTATCGCCACTTCAAAATGGCACAATACTGTTTCTCATGTTAGCACATTGCCAGTTGAGAAACTGCAACAAATGTGCCTGTGGCAGCAGTGAAAGACAATAAGTATTAGGTTAACCTGAGCCAGACAGATCATGTAGATTCAACAGCCTGCTGTGGAAACAAGCAAAGTATGAGGAAAAATTCTAACCTGAGCCAATAAACATGGCTGACCTCCTGCTAGGGGTTCAAAGAGTTTTTTTAGTAGGGGAGATTTCTCTCAGCAGCTGTGACCATTAAAAAGGAAGCTCGGTATCAAAGGTGAGCAAGAGCGGAGCCAAATATCACAGTTAAGAATATTTGGTGGGGAGGGGACGCAATAGCTGCATATTGGATCCTTTGTCGCACAGAGGAAATGTAATACTAGTAGTGTGGGTGGTAAATGTCTGGAAAACTTCTCCTTTTACGTCTAATGTGGAACGCACTGTGGATTTAAAACCTTTTGCAACACTGGCTTCACTGCCTCATTTAGCTTGATAGGAATATCTTGCTGCAGCAATTTTAATACATTAGGTATTTTAAGGCAAATTTACACAGATGTTTATTGGTGCATTTGTCAACCTCTATGCTGTCGACAGTAGTTCAAACCTGTTAACTGCCCCTTATGTATTTTCGTAGCTGCATAAATGACCAATTAGTTTAAACAGTACTTAATATTAGTTACTGAGTAGATCTTAAACTTAATAACTGAACAATATGGCTGGACTTTAACGGGGTCAAAATGTGATAAAAGCAAAAACAATGGGAAAAACATCATTACACTAAGCTAGTAAACTTAAGCCGTTATAAAATGTGCTGGATTATGGTCCATTGTCCAAGTTTACACGCTACTCAGATGTGAGCAACAGCTTCTGGCGCCAAAATTGTGTGACCATATAAGGCGCTTCCTTCCTCTGCAAGTGTTGTGTTAATGCCAGGCACATTTCAAAAGCTGTACGAGTGCCAAGGGAAAGCAGGAAATCGGTCGTATATCTTGGAGATAAGAAATGTTCAGCATCTTAGGTACACAGAGTACAAAGCGTTGCTGTTACGGCTATTTACTGTGCGTGCTCTCTAATAGCCTTATCTCCCATTGTCAACGGGACATTTTCACTGACGGCCTATGAGTAGCCAGTGTCTTTGTGCCCATGTCACCCTTCTGTATGGTTCAACAGGTCAGAGCCTTCTTTCACGGAGAAGGTTGGGATTATTGAAACAAAAAGTGGTATCAGAAATGTAGGTATGATTGCATGCATGGAGAGCAAACACACACTGCCGAACATATGGGAGCTTTTCAAAGTTTCAGAAATATTTTCCAATGAATGCAATGTGTTTATAACCTACAAAATACACAGAAATGTACTTTACACTAATACAGAGGTGTCACAATCAATTTAGATTTGACACCCACAACAAGAGCAGCATCATAATTCTCATTACCAAATGATTCTACATCAAAAAATAAAGATTCTAGTAAATATTAATTTTATTTATATTCCACAAAGGAAAAAGTGAACATGGTGAAGTTCAGGCACAACACTATAAACACAACACTTATGTGGAAAAATCTGCACTTGCCCAACAAACACCTGGAAGAAGCAGGAACAACAGTCACACAGAGAACAATAAGAAATTAAACAGTCATGTCCGTTACTACACTACACACAAAATTCCTTCGCTTAAAAAAACAAGTACTGAGATGCACATGTAAAATTTGCTCATGAGCATTTAGACAAAGTAACAGGAATAGAACTCTGTAATAATTTATCTCATTGGGCTTGGAGGAAGAGAGATTGCACATTTAATCCCAAAAGCGTCACACAGTGGCGTATGGAGGTGGGAGCATCCTATGAAGCTGCTGTTCAGCAAATGTTACTGGGTCATTATACATGACTGAAGGTAACATGAACTGAATGATGCATCAAGAAATACAGGAATTTAATCTCATTAGACAAAGAAGTGTCTCTGGGTAGGAAACAGATGGAGGAAACAACAGCCCATAACATACAGCCAAAATCAGTCAAATAGGAAGTGAATTACTTAACAAAAACAAAAGTGTCTTATTTCTCCTCTCTGTTTTTCTACCTACAAAACAAATAGGGTCCATGCATTAAGGGATCTAGGACAGATTTCACACTCTGACAGAACCATGAATTTAACGGTTTCCTTTTGAATGTTGAGCCTGAAGCACAAAGCAAAAGTGGACAGATGAAACCAATCATCACTCATTGCAAAAACAAGGACCCTTTGTGTCCATTTTGGACACAGACTCTGCCTAACGCTTGCCCTGACTACTGTGTGCCACATGGCCAGACCAAAGCAAGCCCGCCCTCCAGCCACACGATCGATAATTGCTTGCAGGTTCCGCTCCAAAAGCCACATTCATCATTGTCCTCATTACAGTGAGTCAGCAGCGCAGAGCACAAACCTCACTGCTGTTTGAAAACACAGCGTTTGTGGTCAGCCTTTAAATGTCTTGAAGATATCAGATGCAGCTGTGTACAGTCTTGAGTTAAATAGGAGCTGATCATCCCAGATCATAACAGGCACAAAATCAAATTGAAACTGCCCTTATTTCAGAGCTCATCAATATGTCTGTATTGATACAAACAAATAGCTTTCATTTTAGCTGTCTATTTTGCAAATGCCATTAATCAAACTTAGGCATGGCTGGATTAAAATTGTTGGCTAGCTTTCAAATCTTTAAGGTCTTTCTTTCTTAAATTATTTAAACATTTAATTAGCATTAATCTGCGCAGGAGCAGCATTGAGTCTTAACCTCGTAAAGAAATACAGTATCTTTTCCTCTAGAGAAAAGGCAGAGGAACCCAAATATCCAAACAACTTCCCTGCTGATTCAAAACCTAGTAAACTCCCGATGAACTTATCCATTTTTAATTTTTCTTTTCACTTATTCATCAGCCAGACGTCTGAGGGATCTGTGCTTTATGCTGGTTGTAGTGTCTGAGAGGTCAGAGTGGGACACAAAAAACATGACTTGCATTCTGTTGCTTTGTGCCAAGGTGACCCCAGATGCAACAGGACAATGAACATCTATCCTTCTCTGGCTTAGATTCCACACTGGTAGTTTAATCCTGTGGTGGCAACATTTCAGCTGCTACTGAAGTGCTTAGACATTGAGACAAGACAAACTATACTAATGACTGACAGAGATCAGTGCAATCTCAATTCAGTTTAAGGCCTTTTTTCAAAGCTTGCTTTTCAAGATGAAGCTTCCTTCGTTGTGGATGAGAAGTGATGCAGTAGTGATGCTTGACAGCCACTAAGAGGTTAAAGTAGTCCCTGATGTAACCTTCCATGCTGAGAGTTGACCCACTACCCTGCACTCACAGGGGTTCACACTGAGCCGGTGACAATGTCAGAGCACATTACGTTTAACACACGACAAATATCTTTTCATAAGGGGCAATTAGTGTTGTGCCGAGTTCCACATCACAATTTTAAAAAGATCTCCTTGACAGCATGTGTGTGTGTGTATGTCTTCCCGCTGGTGTGTGCAGGTATAAATGGCAGAGTGCTGGTCCAGTTTGCCATGATTTATTAGGTGGTCACTTGATAAAAGCAGGTAAAAGACACAAAGCATTCCTGGTTGATGATTCTGTAGTGCCAAAAAATATTAAAGCATAAATGTTATGATTAAAAAGCAGTTGGAATACATATAGCATTGCAGCTTACTAACAACGAGGCTGTGTCACCAAAGACCAGTCAGAGTGCCCATGCTGACACCTGTCCACTGCTGAAAGCACCTTCAATGGGTATATGAAAATCAGAACTGGATCATGGTGAAAATAAAATAGCTGACCTGGTCTGATGAATCATGTGTTCTCTTGCATCGTGTAGACAGCCAAGTGCATGTGTATGGTTTACCTGTGGAAGAGATGGATGCTTTACGAGAAGGCAGCATGCAAGGGGATGAAATAAGATGCTCTTTCTGGACAATGTCCTGCGGGGAAATCCTGGCATTCATGCAAACACATACCGTGGACCTAAACTTTGTTGCAGACCAGGTGCACCTCTTCAGGGGAACAGGTTTTTCTAACGGCTGTGCTTCCTTCAGCATGGTAATGCATCCTGCCACACAGCTAAATGAGTTAAGGAGTGTTTTGAGGAACATGATAGAGTTGATTTGGCCTCTAAATTCCTCCGATCTCAATCTGACCGAGCGTAAGGTGGGATGTGCTGAACAAACTAGTTCGATTCATGAAGCCCCTACCTCACACTTTACTGGAGGTTTTAATGTTATGGCTGATCAGTGTAAGATTAGAACTGATTTTGAACACCAGCAATCCTTTGACTAAAATATTTGAAATATTTAATATGCTTTTATTATAATTGTTTTCAAATATGGAATGGTATAAATATAAAAATGTATGGCATCTATGGAGTAGCTGAGTAGGACAGAGTTGATATTAATATCTCAACTTTGGTTTCGGCCCATTCTTAAGAATCAGGTATTGGTATTGGAAGAGAAAAAGTGATAGCGATATCGATGCTGTCTAATCTGTAGATATTTCTGAAAACAGAATTCCATTCCAGTTCTAAATTTCTTAAAACATTACGTCAGTGTAAAGGACACTACTGGCATTGACAAGTCTGTGCCGTATTTATGAGCTGGTTGAACAGATGAGATAAGTGTTGTATTTTTTGGTATATCTGGGTAACTTCTCTTTTAGCTTTGTTAGCAATGCTCAATGCTACCCTCACAGCTCCAGTTCCAAAATAAAGAATCAAAATGTGAACATATGTCTTATCTGCTACATATTGGGCCCATGAAAAAATGTGTAAAGTTGTGTTTAAGTTTACTGACAGAATTTATGATTTCTTAACCATTTTTCAGAGAATATGAATGATAACACAAAAACGTTTCTTTCACTCATGGTTAGTGGTTGGTTGAAGCCATTTATTGTCAAACATCTTTGTTTACTCTTTTTAAATCATATCAACACTAACTAGGCAAATTATCCTGATCAAAAGTTTACATAACCCAGTTCTTAATGTATTGTCCTCTTTAACATCAATGACAGCTTGAATTCTTCCTGGCAAGAACCTTCCAGTTCCTGTAAATTCTCGGGCTGTCTTGTATGAACTGCACATTTGAGGCCTCCCCAGAGTGGCTCAATGATATTGAGGCCAGGACACTGAGATGACCACTCCAGAACCCTCACTTTATTTTGCTGTAGCCAATGACAGGTAAATTTGACCTTGCTTTTAGGATTATTGTCATGCTGGAATGTCCACGTACGTCCCAAGCACAGCTTTCGGGCTGCTTTTTTGATAACTTACTGCATTCCCATTGCCATCAATTCTAAACCAATTTCCTGTGCCTTTGTTGCTCACACATTCCCAAAACATCAGCGATCCAGCACCATGTATCACAGTAGGAATGGTTTTTAATTTTAATCTCATCATTCCAAATGACTTTGTGCCACAAGATTTATGGTTTGTCTCTGTGCTGTTTGGCATATTGTAAGCAGGATACTTTGTGGCATTTGTGTAGTAATGGCTTTCTTCTGGCAACTCAACCTTACAGCCCATCTTTCTTCAAGTGCCTCCTCATTATGCATCTTGAAACAGCCACACCACATGTTTTCACAGAGTCCTGTATTTCACCAGAAGTTATTTATGGGTTTTTCTTTGCATCCCGAACAATTTTCCTGGCAGTTGTAACTGAAATTTTGGTTGGTCACCAGAACCCCTAATTTTCCACTTCTTAATTGGAGTTTGTACACTGCTGATTGGCATTCTCAAATCCTTTGATATTTTCTTATATCCCTTTCCTGTTTTATACCTTTTCCAGCAGACCCTTAATTTTGCTTTCCCCATGACTTAGAATCTACAAAATGTCAGTACAGCACTGGATGAAAGATGCAAGGGTCTGTCAGGAGTCAAGAAACTCGCTTACCTTTTATACACACCCACAAATTACAAGCAAACAGATCACAGGTGAAGATGGTTACATTTAATAGCCATTCAAACCCATTTGTGTCAAGTTGTGTTATCAGGCAAAACCACCAGTTTATGTAAACTTATGATCAGAGTGCTTTGGGTAGTTTGTGACGTGATTAGGGTTTAAAAAGTGTAAACACTGTTGTTTGACAATATATGGCTTCAACCGAAAATTAACCACTATTGAAAGAAAGGTTTTTTGTGTCATCATAAATTCTGCAAGCGTATGTAAATTATAAAATATATATTCGCATAAACCTTCAGAAGATAATGAGCTTTTCACTATTTAATCGTATAATATAAGCCACACTGAAGAGGTTATACCTTTGTTCTCGCCATTTTAGTTGAGTCGATTCTACCCACTACCTATGACTCCCCCGATCACACTGGGAGACTTAAGATGTTTATGCACATGCTTCCTTTGTGTCTTCTGAAGCGCAAGCACACCTTTTTTTAAACACCGGAAAACAACGCTGACTGCAAATTCTGTTACATCAGTTAACATCACACTGGGTCATGGGGGGAGGGCACGGCAAGGACAATTATGTTCACTTGAACTCCTATACACAAATGGCTTGAGCATCACCGGAGCTTAAAATGTCAAATTTCTTATGATAGAGAGCAGCTCAGACAGTCACACCACTCAGGTTTGTGTTCTTATGAACAATTCTTATAGCTCAAATAAACAGCTTTCATCATTATTATGCTTAAAAGTGTTTCAGAAAACTCAAAAT
The DNA here is from genome assembly GCA_037832545.1 of Rhabdalestes septentrionalis. Taxonomy (NCBI): domain Eukaryota; kingdom Metazoa; phylum Chordata; class Actinopteri; order Characiformes; family Alestidae; genus Rhabdalestes; species Rhabdalestes septentrionalis. The sequence continues at coordinate 9,183 of JBBMFX010073233.1, forward strand.
AGGATTGGATTTAATCCCGATTTTATTTATAAATCCAGCAGGAAAAAACTAAACAAAACTTTGTCATGAATATTTACTAGCTGGTGACTCATAGACAGATGTGTTCATGAGGATGTCTTTGTTTCCCAAGGCGCCTGTGACACTGGCACTGAGCCATACTGCCCTATCTGGCCTCACACACAGACTTCACTCAGTTTGATTAAGGAGGAGTGGATGAGGCTATCAGATATCGCACGCCGGTCACCCTCGCTGGCTGCTGAGGCCGAGAGCCGGCTGCCATTAGCGTGTCGAGATTACACAGGCATTCTGCTATTTCACTGCACTGCTGGACAATAGCTGGGGCTATTCCACTCTTCCCCCAAGAAGGCACTCTGTAGCTGTAAGGGCAGGCCTGGGTATCAAATTTTCATTGATGGAGGGCAATTTTGTACCGCCAAAATAACAGAGAATGTGTGTAAAAACACATTGATCCAGTGATCTCAGAGTTCATGAATCATTGTATGTTTGAATTGATTATAGTCAATACCATTAACGTAGACATGTACGTATATTTGTCCTTTCTGGGATATTTTTTGGGAACACAGAAAGCCATTATCGTTCATATCGCCTACACATTTTTGTCTCAAGTAGTTTTTCAGTGATACTCATTTGTTGCAAAATAATCAAATTTGAGTGAAATTTGGTATTCATAATGTACTGAATTTTCTTGCCAGTAAAGTAGCACATCTCTTGCTTTTTTCAATGATGTTCTGATTAGGGATGAAGAACAAGAAAGAGATTCTGTGTCCAAGCATCCCTGAAAAAATGCTAATTGCCTGTCAAATCTAAATTTGAAACAGCAACTTTATGACTGCCAGGCAGTAACCATTAAACCACTGGCTACACCAATCAAAATGAAGCATACATAACAATAAACCCATTCATTTCCTAATATACAATTGATCAAATATGTATTTGCAAGACACATTTAATATTTTTTTATATTTCATAACATTTTGTAGGCTAGTGGTCATGGCGCTTGTCCTGTGATCAGGAAGTTGTGGGCTTGAATCCCAAGACTCCTAGAGACTATTGTTAATTTTGTCAGACGAGACGAGATATGAAATATGTTCGTCAATGACCTTTTTTTCCATGACTAAGACGAGACGATGACGGGACGGCAACAGTGTCCAAAGATGCTGACTAAGACTAAATTAACATGCATTGTTGTTGACAAAAAAAGACGAGACTAAAATGTTTTTTTATAAAATAAAAACTAAGATAAAATCTCTCCTCAATTTCGTCTACAATCG
>JBBMFX010073271.1:0-10472 GCA_037832545.1 Rhabdalestes septentrionalis
ATAATAATAATAATAATAATAATAATAATAATAATAATAATAATAATAATAATAATAATAATAATGATAATAATAATGATAATAATAATAATAATGATAATAATAATAATAATAATAATAATAATAATAATAATAATAATAACAACAACCATAATCATAATATAAAAAAATAAATAAAATATAATAATAATAATTACAACCATAATCATAATAACAAAACAAAACAAAACAAAAAAAAATAATAATAATATTAATAATAATAATATTTATTTAGACTTATTTTCTCTGTTACTGTCCTTGTTAAGAAAAAGCTGTCTCGCACAGATCCGTCGTGTGGAAGGGCATCATGCTTTGAACATGCTATGAATTTTCAATAGCTCCCGTAACACATGTGTGTTCGTGAAAAGTTTAGAGTGAATGAGACAAATGGCGGGAACGGCTCCCGTGCACCTTGTGTCCAAACCCAGACCGGCCAGACACATTTACTGTAATTATCGGCCCAGGTTTCAACTGCGGGTGCGTTCAGAAACTGACTCTCTCGAGCTCCGAGCCACTCAAATGCTGGATCACGTCCACGGCCTGAGGATAGTAGCAGGAAATATCGGGCTGGGTTCGGGTTCGGAAAGAGAATCTAAATTCTACTGTCAGTTAAGAGAAAGCAGTCTCGCACATATACGTGAGTGGAAGACACTATCCCGAGGGGGCTGGCCGTGAAGTCGAGGGGGCGGGGCACGGAGTGATAGCAGTGCTGAGATCAGAGCTGGATCTGACCGAATTTTGAGTGCTGCAGAACTGAGGCTCCGTAGCCCGGCGGAGAAGTTCTCACGGCCCGGCACCGGCCCATAGTTTGAGAAACGCTGATATAGAATGTCTAGACAGTTACTATGGCATACAAGGTGGTTGCTAGGGTGTTGCTAGATACTTGCTGGGATGTAGGAGGTGCTTTCTGTGATGTTGTTACAGTGTAGGAGGTGTAAGGAGTTAATGGATGGAATGAATGGTGATTGCTGTGGTTAGGTTGCTTGCTAAGTACTTTTTTGGCAGTTTCTATGGTGTAGGAAATGGTTGCAATGGAATTTTGCTTGGTCCTAGGGTATAAACGTTGGTAGCTATGGTATTGGAGGTGGTTGTTATGGAGATTCCAGACAGTTGCTATGGGATATAAGGTGGTTACTAGGTTGCTAGGTGCTTGCTGTGATATTAGAGGTGGTCACCAATTAGTTTCTTTGCAGTTGTTATGGTGTAGGAGGTGGTTGATATGGACTTTCTTGGTGGTTGCTATAGTGTAAAAGGTGGTTGCTATGGTGTAGGAGATGGTTGCTAAGGAGTTTCTTGACAGTTGCTTTGGCAAAAAAGGTGAGTGCTAGGGTGTAGGAAATGGCTGCTAAGTCATTTTCACATAGTTTCTGTGGTGGAGAAGGTAGTTGTCATGGGGTTTGTGGGTGGTAACTATGGCATAAAAGGTGGATGCTATGGTGTGGGAGGTGGTTGCTAAATAGTTTTTTGGCAGTTGCTTTGGTGTAGAAGGTTGTTTTGGTATAGGATGATGTTGCTAAGTAGTTCCTAAGCAGTTGCAATGATTAAGTAGATGCTTACTATGGAGTTTCTAAGTTGTTTCTTGGGGGCATGTCCATTTCAAAATTACCTTCAGGAATTTTCTTTCTCATTCTTCCTGTCCCCCCATTCACTTTCATTAATGTTTCACCCCATTCAAATGAATAAAGTTTCAGGAGAAGAAATGTAGTCTCTGCACTAGCCATTACACATACACACACACACACACACACACATACACACTCACACACATACACACACTAGGGTGACCAGACATTCACTTTTTCCCAGACATGTCCTCTTTTGAGACCTGGGTCCGGCTTCCGGCCCAAATCTCAGAATCGTCTGGATTTTGAGCTGCCTAATTATTCATCAGCCCGAGATGCAGCTGAGACGCACATAAAACATCGAGCTGGCAAATAAAGTGCTAAATTGACCTCTTTTCACAATCCCAAATCTGGTCACCCTAACATACACACCAACACATACACATACAAATAAACATATGCGCACACTACTGTGCACTTACACATACACTCACACATTCCCACACACTCAAACATGCACTCACACACACACACACATTCACACTCTCTTTTTGAAGTAAGATGTCTTGCAAGATATCTAGTGAAGCTGAATTAATCTGGACAACTTTAAATCGAATACACAGATGCTGAATGTAACCAGACGTCTTTAAACCACATATAGAGGTGGAGAATGGAACCACACATCTTTAAAAAGAATATAGGGGGATATATATTTTAATGTTTGGCTCTATAGTGTGAGGTGTGGTATTAAATGTGTTGCCATTTTGAGTTACCGTAGTGATGCTACTTGCCAACAAAGAAGGCAGAAATGCCTTAGAAAATAAATGCTTGGACATGATCTGTCTAAAACCCACCAAACATCATGTAATAACTCAGGCCACTTCCACCTATACACCTGCATGACCAGCACTCCTGTTTTCCTTGTCTTTCATCACTTTCATTTATTTTGGACCCCATTCAAATAAACACAGTTTCAGATGATGAACATAACATTTTTGGTCAAATTTAAATGAATGGAGTTCTGCTCATTAAAGCTTGACCATGCATCCACAAAGCGTCATATGGTAACTCAGGGTGATTCACCCATCTCATACATGACCTCAGGAATGACACACACTCCTCTCCTTCTTGCCACTCACCCATCCCATTTGCCTCTGCATTGCCACTAATTGTTGGAGGATCATGTCTAAGTGCTTGCTATGGTATGCAAAGTGGTTGCTAAGGTTGCTAGATGGTTGCTATGGTGCAGGAGTTGGTTGCTAAGGTTGCTATAGGGTTGTAGGCAGTTGCTGTGGTGTAGGAGCTGGTTGCTAGGTGTATTCTGTGTAGCTGCGAATGTATACAAGGTGGTTGCTAGGCTGTTGCAAATGGTGTAGTGGGTGGGTGCTAAGTAGTTTCTGGGCATTTGCTAAGGTGTAGGAGGTGGTTGATATGGTAGACAATGTGGTTTGTTGGGTATTCCTCTGTGGTTGCTATTGTGTATAACTTGGTGGCTAAGTAGTTTCTAGGCAGTTGCTATGGTGGAGTTTTTTTGCTAATTGCAGTGGTATATATGGTGGATGCTTTTGGTGAAGGAGGTGATTGCTAAGTATTTTGTAGGTAGTTGCTATGCTGTTTAGGTTTAGGTTTGCAAGGTGGTTGTTAAGGCGTCTACGTGGCTGGCCCATCTAAAATATCTTCAGGAATGATCTTTCTAGCATTTAGTATTTTCCTTATTATGCCTCTCTTCAGGTTTATCACCACATTCCAGGTTGATTACTCTTCAGTTTTGTCTTGCTCATATGGAAATTCATTGTGACAGATAAAGATAAAGATTGTAATCACACTGCAGACCTTTGGCAGTAAAAATCTGAAGAGAGTGGGGGTGATCCTACAAAGGGCTATCCTCATCCTCTTGCTGGCCTGCTTCCCCTGCTGGGCCATCCTCATCAACACAGAACCCATCCTGCTGGCTGTTAGACAGAGCCCCAGGGTGGCTAGGTATGTACTGCAACCAGAATGCCCAACACAAACTTAAAATCAATGTATATAAAATTGATATACCAAAAAGTTGGTACAGTGTGTTCAAATATTCAAACATTTCAGACAGATTATAAATGCTGTGAAAACATTGTATGTCAATGTTTAAAATGTCATACATCCTGATAGCAATCATTTATTTCCCCAGAAGTCCCGCACACTAATATTGCAATAAGTACAAATATAGTTAATGTAATTAGTTTGTGAATTAGTTTGTGAATGTTTTCACTTTTCACCATTTCAGAATCGTAAGGAAAGCTATTGTTAACAAATTCACACATACACACTTATTCAGTGTACAGAAGGTATATGGATTGTTAGTTTCTGCAGTGTGCTTTTTTAATTAACCAAATATCAGTGTAGCACAGATGTTATTTACGCAAACCAGTCTTAAAGGCACAGAAACATAGTCTTTTTAAGCCTAGCAATAAAGTGAAGTTAATAAATAAATGAGTAAAATTAATTTTGACATCATAAAACCACATCAGTTTCATAAGTCGAGAATAATGAATTACATGGAAATTTTCAAACTGGGACCATTAAAGTAAGGATTTTTTTGTTTACATGTGTTCTAATTAAACAGTTGTTTTTCACAAACAAAAATGATAAATTATGCCATTCTATTCTTTAATGGCATTTTGGAATTTTTAGCTCCCCTAAAGAAATCACACAAAACCCATGGAAATGACCATAAAAAACTGTTTGTATTGCTTCCTTGTCATGTCTTCCTAATCATCTCACTTATGATGGCAGGTGCTTTGGCAGACTCTAATGGCAAAATACTTTTATTTTATTTTCAAAATGAGACAAAACACAACAGGACTTCAGATATAAGGGTGACAAGAGAAAATCAAAGTTATAAGGACGGTTGACTGTCCATGCAAGTCAGTCACTCACAAAATAAATACTAAATACAAAACCCCACAAATCAATTGCCAAACACAACCGTAATCTAATCAAACATGACATCAGCTTTGTTCTCCAGCTTGGTAATGGCTCCTGCTTGACGGCTTGGCTCTCATGCTCAGTGATTTGTAATTCGACCGCTGGTTATGGAGACTAATGTCCTGGCATCGAGGACTCACCAGGCCTTGCTACTCCATGTTCTCTTCCAAAGTTTTCGGAGCCAGCAGAAGGACTGGAAGAGCACTCATGGCCAGCGGAGTGCTCAAAGCAGGCCCCTTGGCTCGCTTCCTCCATGTTGGTCAAGGGTCTTGGCAGTATACCAGCGGGAGGACTGTAAGCACACCCATGGCTGGTGCATTTGCTGGGGTGCTCCAGATGGGCTTCCATGACTGCTTCCTTCTCGCTTGTTGAGGTGCGAGCCAGACAGCTCTGTTGTAGGCAGACATGTCTTGATCTATCAGCTCCTGGGAGAGCGTAGGGAGCTCTGCCAGGAGGCACTCCTCCTCCAAGTGTGGACACGCCACCCACACTTCATCTGCTGTGCCTCCTGGTTAAAGGTCAGTCAATCTGTGATGTCTTCCCCTATCACCTCAATGAAGGCAGGTGCTTTGGCAGACTTTCATGGCAAATTGAGAAAAACTAAACTGACTTGATGGTCAGGCACAGGACTACAGATTTAAACAAAGGGTGACAGCAGAAAAACAAAACTATAAGGATGGATTTCTGACCACCCAAGTCGTTCACTCACAAAATAAATACTAAATACAAAACCACCCAAACCAATCCCAAAACCCAACCACTAATCTCAAATCAAACACAGCTATAACTAATGCACAAAAATGACCACCACTTCATAATAAAAGTACCCAAAACCAAAAACAGGAAAAGACAGCTTCTAGTGGACGACCATGACCGCGAGGGGCAGGCTGATCAAGACGGGAACTGTGAAAATCAGCTACGAGGCCAGGATCCAGAACATCATCAGCATCAACCCATGACTGGTCCTCTGGGCCATATCACTCCCAATCAATGAGATATTCCAGACGACCCCTACGATGACGGGAGTCAAGAATCTCACGGACCTGATAAGCTACATCACCATCCAAGTCCAAGGGTGGAGGAGGCTTTTGACCCATATCCGGAGGATGAAAAGGGCTGTACACCACGGGTTTCAGCAACGAGACATGAAAAGTGGGCGAAATGCGATACCTGGGGAGCAACAGAAGACAACAGGGTTTATATATACTTCCTGTGCCTAGTATTCAGGTGAACCTGATCTTGGCCTAATTGGTCTGTGTGTAATCCTGGAGCTGGAATCTGGATTGGACAGTATAGTAGTTCCTGACTGTGACTCCACCACCCATTCTGTTCCAGGACTTACAATGACAAGGCCAAAATTATTACTCGCCCTGATATTTAATGGTCAATTGTGTAGCCTTTCTGTCTAACAATAGACAACAACCTCTCCCTGTATTACTTAACTATGTTGGCACATGCCTCGTTAGGTATACAAGCCCACTCTTCCAGCTGATCGAGATTGCTTGGTTTTCAAGTATTACCTTGAGCACCTGCCTCCGATTCTCAATGCGATAGAGATCTGTGCTCTGTGAGTGCCACTCCTGGACCCTTTTTTTCATGTCCTTCAAAAAGTTTGTGAGCAAGCTGGAGGTATGCTTTGGGGTAATTCCCTAAAAAAAATGGTTACCTTAAGCGAGTTACCTTTTTTTTTTTTTTGGTATGATGAAATTGTGTATTACCAAAATTTTAGAGTAGTACAAGTGTACAAATGCCACTGGCCCTTATGTAAAGTAATTGCTGATTGATTTCTCAGGTGTGGTGTGAAATTTAATTGAATGTTCAGCTGTGGTTTTAAAATGAATTGAATTATCAGGTTTGTCTTGAAAGAGAAAAATACTCAGTAGTCTAACAATATTGGCCTTATCATTTTTCAGTTTTCATGTTAAGTGTCAGCACATCTTTAGCATATTTAATTACTTTTTGTGGAGATTTTGTTTCTTTTTGTTAATAATATTAAGAGAAAAAAAAATATTAAAAGTTTCTGTTATGGTCACTCCAAGGACATTTTAAGGGTTTTGTGTGATTTCTTTAGGGGGGCTAATAACCATATAATATTCATACACTATATTCCCATTGAGACACCCCTCCAAATAACTGAATTAAGGTGTTTCAATCATGTCTATGATCACAGATGCATAATTCCAAGCACCTAGACAATTCAAGCATGGTACAGTGAAAGGAATCCACCTATGCAATAATTTTCTGGGTACTAAATGTTCCACAATTAAATTTTAGTTGTATTATAACAAAGTGGAATCAACTGGGATCCATAGCAACACAGCCATGAAGTGAAATCAGAGAGTAGGGACAGCATATGCTGAGGTGCACAGTGTATAGAAGTTGGAAACTGTCTGGAAAGTCAATAGCCACAGATCTCTTAACTTGGTGTGGCCTTCAGATTATCACAAGAACAGTTCATACAAAACTACATGGAATAGGTTTCCATTGACAAGCAGCGTCCAAACCTCACATCACCAAGTGCAATGGGTATGCATTAAAGCACATCACCACTGGATTCTAAATCATGTTGTCTGGAGTGATGAATAACTTGTTAAGTGGTTGCCAGGAGAATGGTACCTGCCTGACTGCATTGTGCCCAGTGAAATATTTGGTGTAGGGTGTATTATTATGGGGGGTTGTTTTTCGGGGCTTGGGCGTATCCCATTAGTTCCAGTGAAAGGAAATATTTAATGTTGCAGCAGACAAAGCAATTATGACCAACTCTGTGGAACTAGTTGGGATGGCCTCTTCCTGATCCAACATGACTGAGCACCAGTGCACAATGTCTATAAATGCATGGATGAGCAAGTCTAGTATTAAAAACGTGACTGGCCCACACAGAGGCCTGACCTCAACCCGATATAACTAATTGGAATTAATTAGTGAGACTGTGAGCCAGGCCTTCTCACCCAATATCAGTGCCTGACCTCACAGATGCTCTCCTGGAAGAATGGTCAAAAATTCCCATAAACACACTTCTGAACCTTGTGCGCAGATTTCCCAGAAAGTTTAATCAGTTATAGCTGGAAAGGATGAACAAATTCCATATTAAACTCTACGTATCATGAATGGGGTGTTATTTAAGTTGTTCTCTGTGAATTGGCAGGCATCCAAGTACTTCTGGCAGTATAGTGTCTGAGTTCTCATTACATATTTATGTTTGTTTCCCTCCGCAGTCTCTCTCAGATGTATGTAAAGATATACATGCCTTCTCTGCCTGTGAGTTTACCTTTTGTTTTTCGAGTTACATTTAACAGACCAATAGAATTTTATTACATTATCTAAATCTGTGATCTCATGATTTTACTGCTCTGTGCCCTTTCAGGCTGCTTTTATGTACCAGTTGCAAGCTCGATACTTGCAGAATCAGGTAAAAACCACATTATTTCTATGAAAAAAAAATAAATAAATAAATAAATAAATAAATAAATATGTATATATATATATAAGTGATTAAGTTTACAGCATTACAACACAGCTGTAAAATCATATTCTAGAACAGAAACACAACTAAATCACAGAAAAAGGCAAAGGACATAAATATACTGTATATGTACACTGTACTTAAGTAACAGAAAAGAAATAATTGTGTAAAAACACGAGCTTCCAACAGTCAAAAACGGCATAGTTAAGCATACTGGGGAACACCAACTTTGCCACAAATACGCCACATTACTGCGTATTCTTCTGAGATGCACTAACAAATTAGTTTGTGTAAGTAGTCCATCAGTAAGATGATGACCACATATGCTAAAACAATCATTTCTCATTTAATACATTTTTAATGGGAGTGAGCATAATAAACTTGAAATTTTATATGTTGAGAATTATGTAAACCACTTGTATTATGTTAATATACAATATGTTTATATACTCCATTTCCATATGTCATGAGACAATTTACTACTACAATTTTAAATACATTTTCTGCTGTCCTTTAGGGCATCATATGGCCTCAGGTTATCACAGGAGCAGCTGGAAACATCTTGAATGCTTTAATAAACTACATCTTTCTTCATTTGCTTCATCTGGGTGTAGCGTGAGTTTTTTTGGGGGTTATTTTTAAAAAGTAAATTTAGTCCCCCCCTTTTTAACGCATTTTAAGTAAAGGAGGAGGAGTCAATAAAAGAAAAATAAAAAATGAAAATGAACTAAGTAATTTGTTATTTTATGTAGGGCTTTTTCTAAATTCCTTGTCCAACAGTGGTTCTGCTGCAGCCAACTCCATCTCTCAGTGTTCCTTGGCTGTGTTTCTTTATGTGTTCATCCGTTGGAAGGGTCTACACAAGGCTACCTGGGATGGTGAGTCAGCCAAATCTGCCTCAGACACTCATTACTGGACAAATTAACCCACACAGTTAATTTATGAAAACCTGTTCATACAGATGATAACTTATTAGATATTCTAGTTATAAGATTTGCCAGTAATGTAACAAGAGGCTATGCCAGTCAGAAAACTTGTCATTTGGATTAGGCTGTACAAAGCTTATGTAAGGCAATATGTAACAACAACCTTTTGCCTTCTTTAATATTTAACTCAAGGTTGGTTTACTATGTGATTTTTTAGTTAACACTTGTAATCCCTGCAGTACAAGTGTATGCCTTTTACTCCTTGGACTTCCCTAACACAAAATATGTTTGAGCTTTTTTAATTTTAGTTTGGTTATGTTAGTATCAATATTGTTTATAAACAGATTTATAGCTTGTTATACTATTACATTTAAGTGAGGAATTCATGTCTGCAAAATTAAATTCCTACAGCACTTAGCATCTGCCCACTCACCGCTTGACTATTGTAATGCCCTCCTCACTTGGATTTTCAACAAGCCCATTAGACAGCTCCAACTCATTAAAAATGCTGCTGCCAGAGTTTAAAACTATGAAATGAGAGTACTTCTATTTTCAGGTCCTTGCATTGGCTTCCAGTTTGGTACAGACTTGACTTCAAATCATTACATATTGTGTACAAGACACGCAATGGTTTGGGTCCTATGTACATCTCTGATATGCTTGAAGTTTATATTCCTGGTAGGTCTTTTAGATCTGCAGGAGCTAGACAGAAGATCCAAAACCAGACATGGTGAAATGGCATTCAGTAATTTAGTATGCATTGTAACACTGGAACAAGCTGTCCATTACTATCAGATATGCACAGACTGCAGCCAGCTTTAAAAACTGTTAAAAACACAATTCTTCTCTGCATTTTATTCTTATTTTTTATTGTACCCCTATCATTATTTTGGTTTATTTTCTCAATTTTTTCTCTATCCTTATTTTAATTTCCATTGCTGTAAAGCACATAAAAGGACCTTCTGTGTATGATAATGTGCTATTGAACAGGTTTAAAAACATTGCATTATTCCTGCCATCATGTTAAATTTTTTTTTGTTTTTAACCCTTACACACAAATGATAGGCTGGTCTTGTGACTGCTTGCAAGAGTGGGGTGCCTTCATCCGGCTGGCCCTACCCAGCATGCTCATGTTGTGCGTGGAATGGTGGACTTATGAGATTGGAGGATTTTTGGCAGGTCTACAATCATTTCTCATTTCATTCTTTTAGATTTATGTTCTGTTTTTTCACCCATTTGATGATTTTGTCATTGTCCACTCTAGGTCTCATAAGTGAAACTGAGTTGGGAGCCCAGTCAGTGGTCTATGAACTAGCCACAATTGCATACATGGTAAGATGTTAAGACATTATGGTAGCCAGAAATAGCACAATATTTTAATAAAGAAATATTAATAATAATAATAATAATAATAATAATAATAATAATAATAATAATAGTAAAAATAATAATAATAGTAATAATAATAATAATAATAATAATAATAATAATAATAGTAATAATAATAATAATAATAAT
>JBBMFX010073292.1:0-10471 GCA_037832545.1 Rhabdalestes septentrionalis
TATATATGTGTGTGTGTGTGTGTGTGTGTGTATGTGTGTGTGTCTGTTTGTGTGTGTCCCATCTGTCCTGCATATCGTATATTTATTTTTGCCTTGGGATATGAACATTAAGCTTCAAATCTGTGGAGAACCCTGCCTTGGAAAGAAGTGGAGTGACAGATTGGGACTACCTATATGCTTCTTTTCAGAGGTGGCAAAGAAACTAGAACAAAACAAAATAAAGTGCATTCGACCAAAGAGCTCTACACACCCACACCTGCCAAATAATTCAGGGAGGAAAACGGGATTCAAACAGCAGCGTGGCACAACCCTACTGAGCGCTCTGTAACATTTAGAGAGAAACTGTTTATGTAGCACCTTAACAACTATGGAAAGGCATTGTTATTATTGTTTTTATTATTATTATTTTGTTAAAAGATGCATGATTTGGAATTAGAAGCAGATGTATTGTCAGCCTTGCAGCTGTGTAAAGCACGTTTTTAAATTTCACCATCTTCTAATTTAAACTAACCTCATAGTAGTTTCAATTTTCAGCGGCTAGGTTTTGTTTTAGGGAAGCAGGTGGAGCGACTGCATCCGACTTTTGTTAGAGGAGTGGAGCAAACATCCATTATTGCTCCCAATATTTTTCATTAGATGGAAAAAATGCTCTCAGTTGGAAAAATATAAGGAACATTTTTAATGCCTTATATACTGATCTGAGGGTTTAAAAATATCTGAATGATTCCTCCAGCCTTAAAAATGGCTGTAATGATTATTACTCGAAATAAGCCAGGACATGACCCTAGAGATTTTAAAATCCACAGACAAGTTTCTAACATAATTTTACAGGCATGGCATGGTGTTCCCTAGGGTTTAGTCCTACAGCTGTTATTTTATGTATCTGCTTCCACTAATAAATATCATCAGACAGCATGGTCTTCAGTTTCATTACTATGATGCACATGTGCTACCATATCCATCCATCCATTTTCTACCCCTTTATCCCGCAGGGGGGCGGAGCCTATCAAAGCTGCTAACAGCCACACACTCACACACATTCACAGTCGCACCTAGGGGCAATTTAGTGTGCTCAATCAACCTATCACACATGTTTTTTGGTGGAGGAAACCGGAGCTACCAAAGGAAACCCACGCGGTCATGGGGAGAACATGCAAACTCCACACAGAAAGACTCTGCGCTCGACCCGGGAGCCTTCTTGCTGTGAGGCAACAGTGCTTACCTCTGCGCCACCGTGCCGCCCCTGCTATCATATTCATTTATAATAAACAAAATACGTTGCCACATTATGTCCTGGTTGTTTGTCTGACAGACAAAAAGACACAGATGACTTCTTTTTGAAACTGAACGACGAAATCTAAGCTTTTCTTTGAACTTTTTCCCAGTGATACGGTTGCTACAGGTCAGTTAATTTCTAAGTAGTTATTTATCATTTGATATTTGGTTCTTATTTTACCTTTGTGAATGCTTTGCTAGTCCTTATATGTTTTTATACAAGCTTTTAGATGCATCTTGTTACATTGAGATCCTTGTATATTATTTCTCATTTTTATGAAAACTTTCGTCCAGCTGCTCTTTATATAGTGCCAAAAATGAATGATGAGCACACAAATAGAAATAGCAGTTGATTTGTGAGGAGTCTGAAACAGACTGAAATATTAAGTTGTACAGTCATATGCAAAAGCTTTAATATATTTCTGTAATCCTATATTTCTGTATTTATTTTCCTCATTTATGTACCAAATGTGTAGCAAAACTAAGTAAGGTTTTCATGACTACTTTCAAGACCACTGGTCACCCCACAGGATCAAGCACACAGCAATTCAAAACTTCAACAGAGTTTCTTAGAAAATCAACAAAACATGTAAATAAAGCAGAATATGCATGTGCTGGTCTTCTTGAAGGGAGGGTGGTCTGAGACCACTTGCATGATGCATCTGAAATAATAGCTTAAGTTCTTAAGGCCCAAGCTTCAGGAGTCCCTCTGCTCTGCACATTCAAAGTCCCAACACACCTCTTCCATCTGATTAAGTAACTGATAAGCCTTTCCCGTGCTGAAGAGGCTTTGTTGGACCAGAAAACACTTAAGTGTGCAGGGCAGGGGGCTGATATAAATGTGAAAGAAGGTGGTAAGTCTAGAATACTTTGTCTAAAGGCTGTTGCTGTCTGCGTGTGAACTTATTTCATGCACTATTCATACAGTTTTAAATTAATTACTTGTGAACTCATACGTGTAGAACAATGATGAACAAAATGCGCATTTGTGTTTATGAACGGGGTAGTGGTGGCTCGGTGGGTAGGATTATTGCCTCTGGTCCTGTAGTTAGAAAATAGAGGTCGCTTTGGATAAAAGTGTCTGCTGAATGAAATTAATGAAAATGTGTATTAGGTGCAAATTTTCTCCCTCAACATCACCAGTGCCTTGTCCGTCCTCCTTATTTCAGTCCAGCTCACCTCGGAGTCCTGGGTCCATTCACCATCATGCCAACTGGACAGCTAGGCTTTGTTTGTTTGTCTGTATTGGTTTTTGTAATAAAGAATTTGAAACAAGTAGGTCTGGCAGTCCCTTTCCCGTGTTGGATGACACAGCCCATGTTGCACCATGTGGCCGGACCTGGTGAGTTCTGGGCTACATCACGGTGGGCATCAAAAGGCTTCTGGTAACATTTTCTTTTTGACTGTAATCTGGAGAGATGCCATGGTTAGCATCTCACTCAGAAACTGTTGCCATCTGACTGCAGATCAGTTCCCCCACTGAGTCTCAGTGTCTCCTTTGTTTGTGTTTTCCACCCAAACTTGAAATAGACCTCCTGCGAGTGAGCCAGACAGCCAGCCAGCATGACAATGAGTGGATAAAATTTGGAAGGGCAGATTTTGATCCAATCATACACAAACAAAAACAAATGTAACAAATTGTGTAACTTACTATGTAAAATCATATATAAACAATTACATGATTATGATTACACAGCACAGGCTTTATTTAGCAACACAAATTGTAGTGTGTACCTGTCAAAAAATGAGTAGGGCTCTTGCATCTGTCCCTAGATTGAAAAATGATAGATGGATTTTAAACAAATAGTATTGTTGTACAGCATAATTCAAAAATAATGTCCAGTTGCTTATTATTGGCTTAGGAGAAAGTGTGGAGGCTTGAAAGCTGCACAGGTGTCAGAGAATTTTAGACAGGATTCCTTAAACCCTTGAAAAAGAAGTGCTGTCTGAAGCACATGCAGCGGCCGTACTATAGCCATAAACAGAAGTCGCAAACATTCTGACCCTTTTTGGAAAATAGAAAGGCGATAAGAATGACGGCAATGGCGCCTTTCACTGCTTCCTCTGCTAAACTGTGTTCTGGAGCCATTTTCTCCTCATGACTAAGGACAGATCTGTTAATATATCTGTCTTTGAACTAATGTTCTAAACCTTTTCTGAAAAGCCATGAATCGGGGAGGAAAATTACTGTCACTGACCTGTGACCCCACTGAAGAGTCCAGGCTTCCTCTTTTTGAAAGAGAAAGAGTAAACATTGTACTGCAATGTAATGACTGATCCTGCAACCGAAGCAGATGAAAGCACATGATGGATGGCGCACCATGATCTTGCTCACGATTATAATGAGTGTATTCTCATGCAACCAAATCTGAAATCAGAAAGTGTAATTTGCCACAGGTTACAGAAATGCAACCCATAGCAAATCACACTTGAAGTATTTGCATCAATACATCAAGATAAAACTGGCTTTAAAATTGAATGTATAGTCCTTGGAATGGATTGGAATTTCACAGACAGTTTGAACATGCGAAAATGTATGAATCATCTTGTTCGCTTGTGAAGTCACTGTGTACTGTGATGACAAAAAAAAAGGATTGTAAGAAATGAAGGTTGATGTGCACGGATGTGGAAAACAGAAGATGAGGTGAAAAAAACGATGACCATTTTCGTAGGAACTGTGGGAGCTCTTAGAGATATAATTTACAGGAGCAGACAGTATAAGAAGCAGCATATGGAATAAGTAGAATAGAAATGTAAAGATAGAAGCAATAGTAATGATCAGCAATAGTTAAAGGCAACACAAGTTTGGATATTTCTTTTGTTTGTTCATTATCCACTTCAAAAAACCTTGTACCTCCACCACTGGCCAGTTTATCAGAAACATCTGTTCTGTACTTTCATTCACTGGCCGTTTCATGTTTGTTCCTGACATTCTTACACAGTTTGTGCTTTATTGTATTTAACCCTTTAATGCACAAGCTATTGGAACCCCCTCTAATGCACAACATGGGGCTCACGTGACCCGCATTCATTTCCAGTGGAATTCCAAGCATGGACATGGTTTTCTCGCTTACAACTTCTAAAAACAAAACATTTAACCCTATAGTATTTTCTAAGTTGATCAATTAGGTAGGGTTTAAAGCAAAAAAAACATTTTTTACCTTTTACTTTTGTATCTAATATATAAACATGTATTTGGAATTTCTCCATTGTTTTGCAGACACGGGTTCCAAGTGACCTGCTTACTTTTCTAATGTAATTCCAAGCATAGATGTTTTTCTCCCTTAAGGCTTCTAAAATCAATACTTTTCACTTGTAATATTTAAATAGTTAAATTAAATAGTGTTTTGAGCATAAAAAACTATTTTTACTTTTGTATCTTATGTATAAACATAGATTTGGATTTGGAAAGTGAACCACATTCATTTCTTATGTATTTCAAGGCATGGATTTGGTTTTCTCTCTGATGACTTTTCAAATCAATCCATTTCATGTTGTGAGGTTGTAAAGGTTTCTTAATTAGGTAGTATTGTATGTGAACCATATTTATTCCCTATGCAAATTTCTGAGGAACTATAATAATTGCAAGTGTTTCCAGTCAGGAAAACATTTAATGGGAACCACTGTTGACCATTGACTGTTGACACACATTTTAGAGTGCTAGTTTACAGAGCTACATGTAAGTATTAATTTTCAATTATAATTTTACAGAAGTATTACATAGTTATCATTGAAGATAATTGTGTAGTATTGTACACAGATACACAGATGTACAGAGATTAACATAACTTGACCTTGAGGAGTGAGAGAGGCTAAAGCACTGAGACAGCTGTCTAGGCGCATTCTCTAGGTTCTCTATTCTCTATATATTCCTCACAGTTTAAAGTTAATAATCCAGTTCTTCATGGCTCATTATAGTTTTTGGTTTAGCCAGATTAGTATTATAAATTATTATTTTTTGTTGTTTGTATTAACATAGTTCTAATAATATTCATTATTTTAGTCACAATCACTTTGAGTGTTCACCCAAGTTATTGTTTCACCAAATGTATTCCCATTCATGGAGTAGCCATAATGGAATGAACATAATTATTGCTGTTTGTTAAAAGCTGAAAATATAATGATACATTTTGAAATTAAATGATGAATTAAACTGATTTCAAACACTACTGCAAAGAAATTCTGATTCTTGCTTTATTTTAGATATGAAATGAATGCGTGTCACTTGGGACCCATGTTGTGCGTTAGAGGGGTAGTGACAAAAAAAAGGATTTTTATTAAAATGGGTTTAGAGATATAAATAAAAAAAGTTAATTGAGTTAAATCATGAAAATGATTAATTGCCGAGATATAAAGCAAATTAAACTTAGCCGGGTGCCTTGGGTTAACTCTACAAATCTAGCTTGCAGTCTTTTCCATGGGCAAATGGAAAAGAAACAAACCACATATGTAAGTACAATGATGCCTCATACCTGAATGCTGCTATACCAGGAATGCCCAATGCATTCAGATTTCCTACTAGTGTCAGCTTTGTGGTGCATCTTTGTCATGTTTAAAGTTGGTAAGTGTAAAAGTAGGTCACTGGGGTGGAGCTAGACCACTGATAATTCTACAAAATATAATTAATTGTTGATCTGTTTGATGTGTGGCACCGGTCCAAGGAATGGGATGTACACACTTACAGGCACACCAATACATGAACGAAGGGTCATGCACTAACCAGTGGGGGTGCACAGTGGAACTTTTATTTAAGCAATACAGAAACAGGAAAGGTCCAAAACACAAACTAAACCACTGCCATAAACCTCCAGCCTGTCACCCGTCTGATTACTCCTGGCCAGCGGGAGAGCCAGAGTTTTTATAGTGTCTTGGTTCCTTCCAAAACAGCATTCAGCTTCTCTTCTTACAGGGAGAAACCACACACCTACAGTTCGGCCCAAAAACATTTGCACGTTGATGAAAGTTTAGTAATTATCTCTATGTATACCACCACAGTGGATTTAAAATTGAGCAATTAAGATTTGATGGACTTTCAGCTTTAATTTAAAGGGTTTTACAGAAGGTATTGCTTTAAGATTTCAGAAATTACAACCCCTCCAAAATAATTGAAAGTGTGAATGACAAGCAGTTTCATAGCCAGGTGTGGCTCATTCTCTTGTTATTCCATGACAAATTAAGTAATTAAAAGTTCTGAAGTTGTTTCAAAGCACTGAATTTGCAAAGATGAGTCAGTGCAAGTGAATGAGGTCATTATAACGCTGAAAAAATAAACCTATTACTAAAATCTTAGGGGAGTCCTAGGATGATATATCCTTAAAAAAGGAATGCCAGTATGCTCAGCAAGCATAAAATGTGTAGGCCACCATTGAAGGCAAATTATAATTACTAAATTGTTTGTGAAGAAAGGCCCTAATAACCAGGTAAAGAGTACCCTTAAGGAGTAGGCATCTCTCTCTACAATCAAGAGATGTCTTCATGAATAAAAGCACAGAAGGTTTACTTCTGCATGCAAACCACTGATATCAGTGAAGTGTAGGAAGGCTGGATTGGGCTTTATCAGAAAACTCTTAAAATCCTGCCCAGTTCTGGAATAATGGTCTTTGTAAACTAAGATTGTGGAGGTATACAGAGAGAAAATTACTGTAGTGTTTTCAGGCTTGAGGCAGTTGATCTTCCTCTCCACTGTCACCTTCGGTTAGTGTAGTGGGTAACATGTACACTCTATTCATGATAAATTGTGGTTCAGCTCCTCAGTGGGGTAAACACACCCTGAGCAAGACTCCTAATGTCACGTTTGAAACATGTTACATTATTAAATCCGTTTAGAAAACAGGGACGTTTAAGTGTAGATTTTGCTAACTGGTAAGCGTTACGACTGATACACCGAAGTTCTTATTACTTGATAGACCAAATATATCCTAACACATTCATGTATCACAACAGATAACCAACAGATAACAGATAACAGACTCGCACCACTAGCTGCACATTTACAAGGATTGTCTAAGGCATGATTAATACACCAGTCTGCTGTACGTTCTGGGTAGTGTTGTGCTAGTTGACAGTTTCTATTAGAACATTGCCCACTAATAAACTCTATCTTCTGTCCAAACAAGTACAAGTCTGTTTTTTGGCATTAATATGTCAGAACAAGAGTTAAAGGATGTTGTAATAGCTTCTTGACCAGCACTCTCATTCCCCTGACTTTCTAAAATATCTCAAGTGTTTTCTATCTCCTACATGAGTAATGATGACACGAGGCAAAAGTCTGCATAATATTTCATCAGCAGGTGACCCTGAAATTCATTCAGACTCCAGTCCCAGACTGTGAGAAAGGCTGTTTATCTTCAGTAGATTTATCTTAAGTGCTTTTAAAGTAACTCATGAATAACTTTCATTTCCCTGAGTATCTGGGTTCAGCAACATTATAGGCTTGGCTGATCAATAAATCTCTCATTGTTTCAAAGGTCGAGTCATTCTGACTCAGTGAGTAAATCCTGCATGTCTCCCACATGTACCAAAACCAATTGATCAACTGATTTTTGTAATATGACTGTCCTTAGAGACATTTGTACATTTTATAGATTTATTCACTGTTTATGTCAGTTCAATATTTTTATTGCTCTCTATATACCATCTTAACCACAGCTGCCTCTTTTAGTTAGTACCTATTGTAGAATGTACATTATCACTTGTCACTTTATCAATACTCACACCTCTCACACCATGCCACTTTATCTACTTGTATCTCTTTCTATTCCTTAATAATATTTTTGTTAATACTTCTTGTTGATGTTTGTTTGCTTTTTATAAAATATCCTACGGTGCAGTACAGACTAATTGGAACCTGAATTTCGCAAAGGGAACCTTCCTAAGGGGTCAATAAAGTATCTTTCTTTCTATCTATCTATGGATCTATCAATACATCGATACATCTATCCATCCATCCATTTTAGAGGGTTGGAATCTGGGCAAAAAGCCTTTGCAGCTTTATCTTGTGGATAGGTGGATGAACTCTGAGTATCTTAAAGACTTCCCCTCTGCTCTAGGCCTTCAAGTGAACATCCTGCTCTGTCAGAAGGCAGTACCATTGTCATAAAGGGGTGTTCGTGTTTAGGTAGGCAGTCTGTGTCACAGGATAATCCACATGAATACCAGGATCCAAGGTTTCCCAGCAGAACACTGTCCAGAGCACCATGAAGCCTGCAGAGGCTCACCTACATCCTGGTGCTATCCATGTGATTTTAAAAAATGTGATTCATCAGACCAGTGCTTCCACTGTTCCATGGTCCAGTTCTGATGCTCAGAACTTCTGCTTTGCCTTTTTCCTCATTATTTTAATTCAGTTGCATCACTACATATGCTTAGCACGCAGTTTGAGTGAACAATTTTCATGAGTTTACATTAATTTCTTGGCATTTGTTATGCCACCCTTTGGTTTAAGATCCACCTGAGAGTTTTCTGAACAGAGATTTTGGTAAAATATTTGACCTATTTTACAAAGGCCTTCACATAGTCCCTGCAATATTATGCTAAAATTTGAAAGAATGAGCCAAAAACATAGCTATTTAGAAAAACGATCTCAGTTACAGATTATTCTTAGGTAAGATCAGGGCATTTTACTGTGTTTTAGACAGTCCTAAGGATCTAGGATCTGAAATGTTTGTTGGCTTGGATGACCACTACAGAACCTTTACATGTGGAGGTTCATTATACTCCAAATATGTTTTTCACCTTTATTTTAACAGTGGAGAAGAAGCTGTGACACAGAGCTCTGCTAAAACAGAATCAGTATAAATTTCCAACCTTGTTCCTGATAAATCTTGCAGAATAGCCAGGAGCTACGTGATTATCCGAATACAACACTAGTGATGTATATTCTAGTTTGAACAAGGAAACACTGATATGAGAAATGTAAGCCAATGCCAGTATTATTTTTAATGTACAAACCAGTTGATACAGGAATATTCATAGAAGAAAAAAAAACTAGAGATACACCAACCTTGATTATGAAGTGTTTATTTATATAGTTAAAAAAATTGAGAATCATTAATAAAATGCCGACATTTGAGCAAGGGCACACACTTTTTTGTTCTTAAGTACAGCAAATACATTAGTAAGTAAAATCTACAAATGTCTGATTGTTTCAAAACACCCATTTTGTGAACGTCCAGTGTTTTTTACAAATTGATGTTTCAAAGTTCCCTCCCCAATCCATAAGTCCATATATGTAAATCAATCTGCTTGAGTAGCGGTTTTTGTGATGTTGGGAACCCCAATTTAGATATTATGCCTATTCAGCCTATGCAGCTTAGCCCTGCTCCTTCACCATGAAGTTTATTTATATACAGTATATGCAATGTGTTTGCATAGGTATTGTGACTGCACATTATACACTACCACACCTTCTCATTCAAAGGTTTCCTTTGTTTTTATTATTATGTAATATTTTTATTATGTTTTTATTATTATTGTCTACATTGTAGATTAATACTGAAAACATCACCAATTGCTCTGATGGCAGCTTTGCACACTCTTGGCATTTTTTCAATTCATGAGGAATCGACCTGGAATGGTGTTTAATTAACAGGTGTTCTTCATCAGGAGTTCATTAGCAGAATTCCTTGCCCTCTTAATGTGTTTGGGATCATCAGTTGGTGGTGTTTGTACACAGTTAGTGATCCTATTCCACTACGGTTCTACTACACGTTATGGCAAGAACCACTTAACTAAGTAAAAAGAAACAACATCATTGCATTACTACAAAGCATATTCTGGTTTGTTTAACTCTTTTTTGTTTACTGCATAATTCCATGTGTTCCTGCATCATTTTGTTTGTTTTCAATCTTAATCTACAATGTAGAAAATAATTAAAACAAAGAAAATTATTTAATGATAAGATGTGTCCAAACCTTTGAGACGTAGTGTATTGTTTACAAATATTACTGTGGGCCTCACACCCCCAGGGTTGGAGCTTAAATCTGGGCCATGTATGTGTGTGTGTGTGGAGTTTGCATGCATGTGTTTCCTCTAGGTTCTCTGGTTTCTCCCACAGTCCTAAGACATACATGTCAGGTTAATTGGGGATTCTAAATTGACCGTAGGTGTGAGCGTGTGAATGTATGGTGTGTGTGTGTGTGTGTGTGTGTGTGTGTGTGTGTGTGTGTGTGTGTGTGTGTGTGTGTGTGTGTGTGTG
>JBBMFX010073303.1:0-10471 GCA_037832545.1 Rhabdalestes septentrionalis
AGTGTGTTGGGAGGAGGATGCTGAGGAGAGACTGAGTGTGTTGGGAGGAGGATGCTGAAGAGAGACTGAGTGTGTTGGGAGGAGGATGTTGAGGAGAGACTGAGTATGTTGGGAGTAGGATGCTGAGGAGAGACTGAGTGTGTGGGTAGAAGAATGCTGAAGAGAGACTGAGTGTGCTGGGGGGAGGACGCTGATGATGGAGCTGCAGGGAAGAGGAGAGGAAGGTCTAGTAGGAGGGTTATGGATGTGGTGAGGGAGGACATGCAGGCAGTTGGTGTGAGAGAGCAAGATGTAGAGTAGAGGAGGAAATGGAGATTCTTAATCTGCTGTGGAGACCCCTAAGTGGGAGCTGGTGGTTAATACTTCCTATCACAATAGAGAATACTTCATGATACATCTAATAAGTTGGAACCAGTAGTGCTGAATATAAAGTGCTACAGAAAATTGAGAACGATTGGCTTTTATTCAGTGTTTTACACTCTGTACTGCATTACCAAGAAAGGACAAACTAAAGCTCTGTACTGACACTTGCAGTTACTGATCTTCAAGTACTGATAGCACCACAGTCACAGATTGAAATATTTTTTTTTTACATAACTATCACTGCACACCGCTGCCCAATATCACGTATGAAATCACTGCTAATGCACAGTTTGCATGTTCTTGACATAATTAAGGGGGAAATATTTATTATTATTTATTTTAATACTTCACTTGAGCTTTCTCAATGTCTGTCAAACTGTGTTTGTCTCTACTTAGTCATAAACATGCAAAAGTAAATAAACACATCTAAATAATATAATATACATCAATGATTTATATTATAAATAATACATAAAAAAATAAAAAATAAATCAAAGTGCCAGAACCAGTTGGGTTTTTCCCTACTAAAGATTTTATTTTACTCTAGGCAGAAAAGGTAAACCTGGATCTGCAGGCTAAAACCGATGCTGGGGAGGGACACAGATGTTTATTAGGTGTGGCAGCTTGGCTTTTCTCAGAAAAAATAAACTGTCAGTGTCAGGTCATACCTGTCTGACCTGTACAAGTCACAGTATAACAGACAAGCCATCAGCTGGGGTCTATAGTCTTTAGACTGCATGTGGATTCCAAATAATATTACAACCAAAGAAGTAATCAATCACTGTATGAACATCATTACATAGTTGACCATCATGACTCACAACTAGATGGATCCAGCCTCTCACTACTTTTGAAAGCTCACAACAAAGACGTCAACAGACAGGCAGGTTCAATTGAATAAAAATACTTTTTTTTTTTGTTCACATAATAACTGACTAATGCTTTCTTTCATTCCAATTATTCCTGGCCTTCAGCGAAGGCCTCCAAGACCCTTAAGAACCGCCACCGCAGGGAAATACGTCACTCTTATATGAAACTAACAAATAAGAATCTTTGAAAAGTGGTGCGTACGAGCCGGGAATATTTCAGCAGTGATTTTTAATAAACCCACTACAGTCACTTTCGGTGACAATGGTTGGGTCAGTCTTCGTCACCTCTTGCACAAATACTTCAGTTTTTCTGAGAAGCCACACATGCTGTCATGATATTCGCTCATCACTCGATGCCTGAATGGGCCTCAGGTATCTTCCTTGCTCAAGGCCCATCTGTTCTATTTAAAGCATACATTCTGAATTGTTGTGTGGAGCCAATAAACCACCGTCTCCAGCCCAACAATTGCCAGGCTCTCTTTTCCAGTCCTCGGTTTCAGTCTTTGACATGGACTGAGGTCAAAACTGCAGTACAACAACCTTGAGAGAACTGTGTAGTTTTGCGTCACCCACAGCGTCAATAAAAGTTGAGAGCCAAATGTACATGTGAGATGGCGAAATGTGAAATGGGACTTGCTGCTGTATGGCTTTCGATGTGTCTGAAATTAACAGAGTTTACTAAGGCTCTAGCTAATCATAAACAGTCACAAAGCTAAAAAAAAAAGGCAGAGAGAGACTGTGGAGCCGTCAACAAAGACAAAACAGAGTTTCTGAGAAACCAGTAATGTTCCCATCAAAATATTCCGTGGAGTGGAAATGAGTATGGAATCAGTGGAACTGAGAATGTGATCAGTCCCATTGTAACTTTCAGTATCAGAAAATAGTATCTCACCAATTCATCCCTCATAAAGTCTAAGGCTTTGATATTTCTGGCTTGTGTTGCTATGTTGCTGGTGTGGCCAAACCAAGCTGAGACAATCTAATCTGCCTTACAGAGGTTAAGCTATGTAGGACAAAGATACTGTATTTTTAGAACATAAAATTAAACTGAAACTGAAAAAGTGGTATCATTAAACCCCTAATGTACCTGGCAAGTAACTTAACAAATATGATACTCTTGATTCTGGGAGAGGCAGCCAAAGGATAGCCGGTGACACACTAGGCTGCAGAGGTGCTATGAACGGAAAAAAAAGTAGTGTGGGCTCCCAGCACAATACACTAACCTTCAGGTGCAGGAGCGCTTCAATATTTTATACAGGAATAAAAGATCCTGACGTAAGAGTGTGGCATTCCACACACCTAGAAAGAGAAAAGGCATTTAGACTTACGTCATCGACCGTGCCGTTGAGATTATACCCACAGTTCACAGCGATGGTTATAGGGTGCACTTCAGTCCAGCCTTCTGCTGTGCAAGTCTTGGACAGGTTGCCTAGGTGACGGAGACAGAGTGGAGGTCATTAACGACTCTGAACATACGTCCACTCACACATACACCAAAAAAAGTGCAGAGACACCAGGAGAGCTCGGGAGTGTTCACAGGCAGTGATGAGTAGAGTAGCGCACAATAGGCACTTTTCTATAGGTGTACAGGAACCGTACTGTTCCTAAACCATTTCTTCTGACTCAGTTCACTCCCCACAGTTTATGCCCTGTCGCCCCATAAAGCTGAACTAGTTGAAATTGTTTCTGCTTTTGTTATTGTGGCCTTTTATTATTTATAGTCTTGTTTGAGTTCTTTTCTCAGCTTTTTAGCCATGTGATGAAAACTTAACCCAGTTAACTTGTTAGTGATGTCCTGGATCCCATTTGGTCTCTCACAGGGTTGAAGATACATTTGTTAGTGTCTTAGTAAACTCCAACTGAGATTTCTCATCAGCCCAATGACATTGTAGTGGTTGTAATTTGTCATCTACTCAGTTATAAGTCAGTATCTATTTTGTTTTTCTGTGCAGGCAGTTAAAAAACAAAGGCCTCTTTCCATATTACAATGACATTGCGACTGGTCAGAAAGAAGTGATATAGTCAGCTCGGCTGCAGCTTATATTAGACCTGCCTTCGAGCAGCTCGAGTCACTTTATATGTATTGGAAAAACATTTGATGCTACAAGTGGAAAAGTGTCAAATGTCACTTCAGAGGTCCTGCCCTAGTCCTTCAATTTCCAAATAGTGAGTTCCAAAAATGAATTGTTTCTAACAATCAATTGAAAGCTGGCCTAAGACGGAGCAATTACCACTTGTACAATTTGCCATCAGTTAAAGTAAAGGCTGCACAGTATGGATCAGTTATAAAAATCTACCAATAATATTAATAATCATTCAAGTACTCTGTTGTTAATGACCAAACATTAAAATAATAAGACTACCATTATAATGGGTTTACAAATAATAATCAGGTTGTTAATTAGGTTGTAGACCGTTAATCAGCAGTTTTGAACAATTTCTAACAATTAGCATACAACGATGCAGGCTCACTATTTGGCAAGATCGTTAATGATTGTCTAAATAACACCTGGTTTAAATCTTTTAAATATTTGTATAAGGGTAGTCTTATTCCAAAATGCCACATTCTTCACAATAATCAGCATTACTTTGGTTAATACTTTAGTTGATAAAATGATGTGAATTCCTTTTATAAAAGACAGGAGAAAAAAGCAGGAGAGTTAAAATGTATAATGCAAACTGATAATTCATTTTTGACAACATGCATATGAGATTTTTTTCACCGTATAATCAAAAACTGTGACCACTTCATTCCTGATCTGGCCCGTGTGCCCCACCATGCTCAGTGTCAGACAACAAAATGTTAAGAAGGCACTCTGACATTTCCTGGGTCACCTTTGGCAAGGTACAAAACATTTGAGAAGAACTTCAGTGTATATGACACAAATGTGCAAGAAATTATTTCATTCTCCAGGCTGTTTCTGGCCAAGCAGTTCTTCAGGACTCCCTGCATAGCATAGACCACACAATTGCCGTGAGGGGGAGATGCTATTCATGTTACATCTAAGATATTTCTGCATGATTCATACTAAAGAGTCTTTACTGCCTCCCCACTGAACTAAGAAATAAGAAAAGCTCCCCACTGAGCTTTTCTTATTTCCTTTATTCTGAGATCAATCTGCAAAAAACGTGTACCTCCACATCTGGGTGCTTCTGTTGGTGTACTGACTGAACAATCTGCATTAGAGGATGCCAAAGAGCCTAAAGAAATGTTGGCACTGGAGTAAGACCCAATTAAAAATAAACTGGTTTTGTTCTAGAAAGATTGGAATAAGTCAGGAGAAACTATATGGCCTTGATTTGAAATCTGTCTCGCAAACTTTTGTCCAGCACAGGCAAGTCGTCAAGTGTGTGATTCATTTCAATCTATTTTAAAAACAAAGAATTTGGGGGGGTTGTGCATGGACATAAAGTTAGGTACTCTCTTAATGTTTCTCTAAGTGAAATGAAGAGCTTTTAGGTGATAATAATCTCTGTGCAGGGTTGAGGATATGAGCTCATTATTCCTCAAAATAATGGCTCCTAAATGGTTCTCAACTTGGTTGTATGACTCAAGGAAAACACATTTTCTGGACAGAGTTTGCGCACTGCATTTTGAATTTTACTCAAATACAAATACAAATATATTGATAGATAGATAGACAGATAGATAGATAGATAGATTAGAAGGTGCTTTAAAATTCTTTCATGGCATCATTACAACGAAGGATTTTGGCACCTTTATTTCAGAGCCTTTAGCCTTGAGCATATTTTAAGGATGGTCGAAGCGAACGAGAGAGGCGACGAGAGATCCATTGAAGCGTGAGTCGTCTCTGAGAAAATTGGGAGAAGAATAAAAGTTCAGATTGGACTGAGACATCTTTGTGTCCTTCAGGATAAAATACGGACGAGGACAACAAGGATTTATCAGACTCAGAGCGTAATTCTCCCTCCTTGTTAAAAATTAATTGGCCACTGTTGTTTATGGATTCAGCTCTCCACCCACCTAGGAGGACGGCGATGCAGAAGCAGAGAGTAAACAACCCTGAATGAGTGTGGCATGCTTATTTTACCATTATCAGCAATGGCAAACAAGACAACAGTACCTGTCTGCTGAGACTTCACTTTGTATTCGAGTCATTATTTTTTCCATCTGCCTCTGAATAAGAGACGCAGTCATTTTTCTTAATATAACTGAAGTCCTAATTAACGTTTATAAAGTTATTCGTCATTTCTTGTGACAGAATTGACAAAGTCCTTTCGGGACTGTAATATTAATTCTCGTAACTGTCCTTTCGGCGGGTGGTAATAGTGCTGTTTGTTTTCATTGAGCTTGCTCTGTGACAAGAACAGTTGTTTTTACTGTGGACTCTAAAGCTTCCCCTGCAACTTGATTTATAAATCTGACCAAGCTCAATATGAAATAACTAGAGACCTGAACACATGCCCTGAAGCCCTGTCATTTGTTTACACAACACAACAAATCTAAAAAGTTACATATTTTGGCTAGTGCTGATAAACCAAAGCTGTTCTGAACTCTAGAGATGCCTGGGAGGTTCTAGCTTTAAGGGTAATATGCACAAGGACATACACACTTTGTGAAAATCACAAAGGCTATGCTGTTTGGCCAAGTATTAGCTGAATTTTTTGCCTGAAAAAAGGAATAGATGGCTATAAATTCATTAAACAGCATTTAAGAGCAAATACAGCTCTGGAAAATATAAGAGACCACTTTGATTTATTTGTAAATCACCATCTCTATGAGTGACAACCATTCAATGCCAGTGTCTGTTAAATCTGTTAAATTCCTACACAAGCACCTCATTCTGCTTGATGAGGTACTGACTAGTGATCACCTGAATCACATCTTATTAAATCAAAATCTTATTAAAACACTCTCCTCTCACACTGGTAAAACACTACTAGAAGATAATCAAAGGTAATTAATGACATTTTGTTTAAGAGTGAACAAGAGATTTGTTTTCTTTGAATTATTTCAGTTCAGTGAACACTGCATCATTTCTCTTATTTTGATGTTTTGTCATTTCTTTTAAAAATGATGCTTCAAAGACCAATATTTGGAAATGAGGAGAAATATTGTCAGCAGTTCTTAAAAATATAAGCAAAGCAGTTCAGTTCTATCCTCGCACGTATAGACATTTTTGCAGTGGTCTCGTATTTTTTACCAGAGCTGTATGGTAAAAATAACACACAATAAAAAAAATAGCTGTTTACATCAAGCTTTTTCGAGTGTAAAACTCCAAATGGGAATGTACATGCAGGAAGCATTTAGTATTTAATGGTGCTATTCAAAGCAATTTGAAAACTGTCAACAGCCAGACATCCTGCTGGCATCCGGCTGCATCATGCATGTTTCTGAAACCAAAAGCAAAATTGTGATTTCCCAGCTGGGCAATCCAGCCTCAATCAACAATTTGAGAGCATGCAGTGACCATGCTCTGTTTAAATCAGCAGTTCAGCAGATTATGCAATCAACAACTTGTTATTATCCATTTTTTGGGTGACCTCGGACCAATCCTGATTATTGCAGCATCATAAAAGCTTACAAGGCCTAGGAGAGGTCTTTTTCTGAATGTTTCATCACAGGAGGTGGGCAGGGTAGTCAGACCCACTCTGCAGTGAAAGTGATGTTACTTTAGTGAATTAATGACTCAAATAGAAGCAGAAGTGGACGAGGAAAAAACAACTTGAACAGAAATGTGTTTGGGCCAAAAAGTCCTCCTGAAGAACTGCAGTGAAACAGTTTCAAGCTGAGATGTGTGAACAACAGTAAACCAGGCCAAGAGGAGAATGAAAATAAGCAAGAACCTTCTAAATGCTTGGAGAACATCAAGCCCTCAGCTATGCAGAAGATCCAGAAAGAATGGGGGGGGGGTATTACATTTTTGAGTATTACATTTTAAAATATCAATCCTAAAAATCCTTTTTAACCCCTTCCACTGTAGCAATAAAATGCAATTTTACCATTTTCAGAGAGTCTGTCAGTTGAATCTTGTTGAACAAATCGAATCGGAAAGTGAGTGTGGCAATATTTATAAAACTGTTTCAGTGACTTTAAATACAGTTTTATTATCCAAGCTGTACACTTCACTTTACTGTGAAAGTGATCATTTGACCTGTCTTTGTGTTGAGGTGTGTATAGTTTTGACAGCAGTAGGGGGTTCTCATTTCTCCCTTCATTCTCAAAAATGTAAACACTGATTTCTCACAATGTCCCTGTTAATCTGTTAAGAGTTACTTATAATACCACTACCAATAATATTAATTCAAATGTTCTGAATTAATTTTACATTCGATCAGCAGAATGGCCTGTAGGGAGAAAGATGTTAAATAGAAAATTAAATCTAAATTTCAATGCTTTTAGTAGAAACTGTAAAAAGTATCTAAATGCGGGGTATCAGAACAGTGGTATCAGGCCTGGGGTTACTTCAGTAGTATCTACCATCCTTACACTCTGTAATGTGCAGAATACTAAAAGTGACATTTTGGGTTTCTCTCTCTCTTTAAACATGTACCTCCTTTACATGCCACACTCTGACAAAGTAAATCCCAGCTATCACAACCTCCAGAGCTGAAAATGTTCTGAGCAAAACAGCCCAGCGATGTAGGTGCACTACAAACCCACTCCTAAAAAAACACATTCTCAGTGAAGCGCCCCAACATGCATAGTTTTGATTAGACAGCGGTTGCCAAAAACACCCAACATTAAATGTGTTTTTTTCTGTTCTCTCCATTGTAGTGTAGTTGTGTCCACTTCTTAGTCATGGAGGGTAAAACACATAAATTGGGTAATTAATAGATTAACTACAGTACTAGTGGTAGGAGTGTAACATTGCAGAAAATTGATTCCGGTTGATGGTTGTCATGTTGTGCAGGTATGGGGGACACAACTGTGGGATAAACTTCAGAACAAACAAGCTTTAATGAACTTAGACACAGTATGAGCTCAAGAGCTCCAAAGGAAACAGACAGAGGGGAGACAGAGAGAGAGAGCAGACTATCGCTGTCTACTGTGCCTGCCTCAGGGAAGCCTTAGCCTGGCAGTGTTTCCCTCCAGACTCCAGTTCGTGTTCCAACTGCTACTTGAAGAGCGGCTGGACCTCAGCTCTGCAGGACGCTGGCAGAGCTGGACCAGCGAGTCCCAGTTCCCTTCATCCTCCACAGGCTGTAATAAACTCACACAGACACAACTAGGATCGGAGTTCGGTGACTGCATGCCCTCTCTCCGGACCAGGTGCCTTTTAAGCTGCGTCACACAGAAAGTCTCGACACAAACAACTAATAACTATCCTGAAAAGGGGCATTTAACGTGAACACAAGACAGGTGTGCCACTAATCAGATGCCTAGGAAGGCAGCTATCTCACGTGTAGAGCCTCCAGTCTCCACACCTAGGTTGCCCTGGCACCGAGACCAGACACACCAACACACAACATCACAAGGACGGGACATAACATGTGTACACTTAATAGTCTTGGGATGGGGGACGCTGGGGGTGTGACCGAGGCGGCCTGGATGTGAAAATGGTGACTCTCAGGTACAGCAGTTGAGGCACAGACGAAAAATATTTTGAACAATACAATACACAATGTTGTACAATCTGCAATATGAGTATGCAATACGGATTTACATATATAAATAAAAATAGTGTAGAAACGAAAAATGCAATAAAATAATATTTAGTAAATATATCGTAACATGAGTCCTGAAACCAAATTGTGAATTGACTGTATCATTATTTTATCATTATCATTACACAAGTATTATCATTACACAAATGGCAAATATATATGGAAACAATATTTCACTATCTTTTTGTGATGCACGATATGTAGCAATTTCTTTTTACATCTGGTAGGTTGTAATGGTGCAAAAATAAAGTGCCATATATTGACTTGAACTGATTTTTATAAGGTAACTTTATTTATTTATTTGTAGCATTTATATCCCTCTCTTTTACCCAAAACAGATTTTGTGAATGTAACATAGTGTAATTAGTATTTTCAGAGTGCTAATTATAGACTATCTTCAGACTATTTTCAGGAGAGTTAATTTGACTTTATGTTATATTTCATATTGTTCTTGTCCTTGTGTTTCAGTGTGACTGTGCTTTATTAATGAACACCGATTCTACGTATCAGCAAGCACTATAACAATGGCATAATTTTCAAGGAAGATAAAGTTAGGAAAGCCTTCGTGTTATCTTCACAAAGCGCCCAGCCCGCCAGCCTGTGCACCATTTGCTTATGAACATATTTACTCTGTCTTACCCCTCAACCTCTGTCAATAGAGGCAAATTTACCTAACAGCTTCGCATTTGTGTGTCTGCACACACCCACACACAATACATCTGCTCTCCCTCGTCATTGTTCTGGACCTCAGCCTCCATCGTAAGCCACAGATATCTCTTTAAGCAGAACGGCTAATCCTGACTACTGACCGCTGATCAGCATTTTATCACGCACTGAAGGATAATCCTGGCCTCCCTGTTCAGACAAAGTGTGCCAGTATAGACGCGTGTGTAGTGAAGGTATTAGATGTTATGGTGGTGGATTAAAGGAGTAAAACACGTTTAACATAAGCGCAAATGGTACACAGTGTTTATTATGTAAAACAGCATTACAGGAAAAGCTAAGGCACTGAGCACAAATTCCAGCCATTCCCTTGAGCACATGAATCCAATTATGAACTCCACAAAGTGTTCCTTTCTATGTCATACATTACATTTATGGAGTTCTATGATACCCCTAAGTAAGCCAATGCTTGTAATGTGGATTCACTGAGAATGCATTTCTACCGTCTATTCCAATTTGGATTACATTTATTTATCTGCATTTTCAAACCCAGCACTCACATGGTGTTGGTTTAATGCACAAATTAAACATATAGGGCCCGATTTTCACGGTCAGTCGCGCATTGTCTGAAGTCAGAAGAGTAGATGTCTTTGGGGGAGGGGCCAGCGCAAAGCGCTATAATGCCCATTGAAAAAGTGCACGTCGCTCCTGGCGCATAGTTCAAATGGGTTGTCTTAAATTAGTAAATTAGTCATGGGTGTTTTGGGCGTAGCATGCAATAAACCAGTCAGAGTTCACACTGTCACTCCCTTTAAATACCCGGCGCATTGTCAATGGCGTGCTGTGTATAATGAGGTGAAGACACGGGAACAACTGATCTTCGGGGATGGAGGGAATCCTCCCAAACCCTTTGCTAGGGGTGCTTATTGTAACAGCCCACCTATCCA
>JBBMFX010073341.1:0-10470 GCA_037832545.1 Rhabdalestes septentrionalis
TCTCTCTCTCTCTCTCTCTCTCTCTCTCTCTCTCTCTCTCTCTCTCTCTCTCTTTCTCTCTCTCTCTCTCTCTGTCTGTTTCCCAAGGGAAAACAAAACATATGTGTCAAAACACACTAATAAAAGATGGTGTTTGAATGTTCCTAATTCACATGTGTCAATTACTTGAACATAAATCAAATCTGTATCAACACAGACTACGCCAAAGAAGCACCAATGCTAGGAACTGACTCACTGCTCTTCAAATCGGAAACCTGCATGTTTACTGAAAGAACTGCCATATTGCCTGAATCTAGTAAATATTTTCATTAAAAAGGATTAAGAACTAATATTCCTGAACTTTACATGTTAAAAATGATCTGTTACAGCAACACAGTTCCTGCCAAAAAAGCAAGCCTGAAGACTGCAAAAGTGTTGATGCCTTTTATTCGTGTGCAACTGCCTGACACATTTTTATCCCAAACTATTTTTTGATGTGTCTGGTATGGTATTACTGCCACCTCGCTAAGCCTGGATGAGAACTAGAAAGATTGCTGTTTGAGCAGAATCCCACATAGACCAGGCAGCATTTTTGAACATTTGCCACTTTAAGGGCCTCAAACCTCCCCAAGAACATTCATTTTCATGCCAGTTAAGAAAATAAATTAATTTAGATCAGGAAAGAATCTCTAGACATTATTGAATACACTTTTTAAAAGTACATACTTTGGGTTATCTGATGGCACCAAGTGACTTAAACCTCTATGGCATGGCGTTGCCTTTAGGCAACAAAATATTATTTTGGCCCATCCACTACCCCAATTTAAAAAACAAACAAAAAAACATCAAAGTATATCTGATGATAAGTCTGGAACCAATAAAATTAGAGGTGGGTGTAGGTTTGACCTTTCATCTGGGGGTGGGGTAGTCCTTTTTGAGCCAATAGCTGGGTTGCACACACTGCTAGCAGAAGGTAAGATAAATTTCATTTTTTAACATGTTTAATTTGAAATTAATTTGTAAAAAAAAATCTGTGATGCACCTGAGTATGTAAAGAAGCATTTCTGATTGGGTTAAGACACCTTTTGTTTTTATTGATATATACAAATTTTATTTATTAATTTGTTGCCTCAGGGCAACGTTGTGCAGTAAGACCACATTTAGTTTGTTGCCTCAGGGCAACACTATGCCACAAACACCAGGTTTCTGCATTTATATATATATTTAAATATATATTTAAATATTGAAATATATAAACACAAACACACGCAGCTAATCTCTATCCTATGGATTGATAAAACAATTTACCTTATGTTTATTGAAATAACACTTTATGAAATTGTTGTTGCAATAAAACTTCCAATGTGTTTATTGTGTGTTATTATATATTATAAAATACCTTGGTATTTTTACCTCTTGTAGCATCTTGTTGCCCTGAGGTAATAAAAAGTTCTTTTAGGGGGGCTTGGGTGGGACACATTTTTTGATTGATATATTATGTAGGACCCCCAATCTCCCAAAATCTTGGGTGAAATATTTTTTTCCTCTTAAAAAAAAATGCGTGCAGTAGAGAGTTAAGAAATAGCAATGGTGCAATGTCACAGCCAACATCGCATTTACTTATAATGATATAGATGTGAAATATTCTATATGTGATTAAAGGTGCTTTCAGACTGAACACGTCTTGTGCTATGCTCGCCGCAAGCCTTGTGCTTTCTCTCAAAAAACAGCGAGTTATGCTCAATGCGCAGCGCTTGCCATGGGGCTCAGTGCATAAAGTGGGCGTGGTATTCTAAAATCTCCTGTTTTGTTGTTGTCCCGTTTTTTTTGGTGTTTAGAGCCAGTAAATTTTAAACAGACAAAGGTCAGCTTTTTTGTACAAAAATCCCCGCCCTACCATTTTATCTACATATTTCACAAGGGTTCATTTTTATTTGGTCCATTATAACCCAATAAGCTGTTAGGATACAGTCAGACAGCCAGTTACCATGGTTCATTTACAGCCTGAAGGATGTGATCCATGGTGCAGACACGCGAATGAGGAGTGACTCCTGTGTCATCAGCTTTGTGTGTGTGTGTGTGTGAAGCCTACCCTGCTGTGAGGAGGGAAATTATGTTAGCATCTGCAGCCGCGGCTCTGGACCACAGCAGCCCCAGCCCTTCTCCAGCCTAATCAGCTAGCTGACGTGACAGATGGCCTGTGTTTACCTTCACACTCGGACCGCTACCACCCAGACTGCACCAGTCCTCACCGTGTTCAGCAGTTTGCTATTTCTGACTCACTGTCCACTGGCCTCCCCCTCATCATTTCATATCCTTTTTTTTATTGTTTTCTTAATTCAGCATTTCATTGCATTCCACATTTTACCAGCTGTGAGAGAATTATAGGGTCGTAAGTGATATGGAAGTCTTAGAATGCTTATACTAACGTGTTGATTGGCAGAGAATTTTGTGACTGAACTCTCATAACTTTTTACAACAGGCCTTGTTACAAAGCAGCTTCACAAAAAACACATAACAAGCAAGCTGAGTACTAGCAGTGTAAACACCCTAACGCTATGAGGAAGAGACACAGAGCAGAGCCAGAAAGACATAAATAATACAAATGATTGTTATGAGAAACATGAGCCTAACTGTTCAACAGAAAGGTTCAGATTCACCAGCAAACATCAATGACCATTGAAGTTCATCAAAGGTTATCTAAAGAAAGAGAGAATAAATCAGGAAAGTTAGTAACTGAGGGCACTATACTAAGCCCATAAGAGAAGTTCAGAGGAGAAATGCCCTCCATGTATTCTCAGGCAGTTTCAGATCACAATTGTGTAGGTGTTACAGCTGTCCAGAAAATACCAGTAAACAGTACTGATCACTATTAAATGAGACTTCCATTAAGAAACGTCCATTTACTATTTCTTACTATAGATTATCAGTCAATAGCAACTTAAACATAGGTGCTTAATCAACATAACACACAAAGGTTAATAAATAATGTATATAATGCACTGTAAGTTTGTTTATGGAGTACTATGGGTGTCATTAGTATGGGGGACGAGTTTCAGTGTGTATACATGTGTGTGTTTCGTTCAAAGAAGCAGTTAATTTCAGGAGTGTGATTGTGTGTGGGTACAGTTCTGATTTAGGAGTCTGATGGCCTGGGGGAAGAAACTCTTTCCCATCCTGGCAGAAAAGGCCATATGTTACAAAGCCTTTTACCAGACAGCAGGGCAGGAGGGAGAAGAGGGTATGCAGGGAGTTAGAGTAAGAAATATCCCCTGAATGGCAAAAGCGAAGTCAATAATGATTTAAAATGTGAGGTCTCGAAAAACAGATTTATACTGTACATATTCAATCGTTATTTGTTAATCTACTCTTTATATCTGCAGTGCACTGACCCAAATGGATTTGCAGTATGCGAGCCCCCTTAAGATCATCAGAAGCCCTGCCCCAGGCAGCAGTCTATTCCTGGGTAAAGTATGACATCCCAAAAAGTATAGCCTGTCGTAATAGTAAACTAGATGAGGTTGTTAATTCCAAATGTACTTATTTTGGCTTATTGTATCACTATTACTCACATTATATAATGATAATAGAGCTCTATGAAAAGATGTGGTTCATCTCAGAGGACCAATGTGTTCCAGAAGAAAGGGCAGATTTATTTGTACATTACAGCTTCAATTATTGCCTATTATCGTTTGTACGTCATTGTGGGTTTCTTAGGAACACTGAAAGGAACCAATCCTCTCTTATCTCCTTCCCCTGCCCAATGAAAAGCTGATTCAAGATCCAAAGCCTCAGTGCTGTTACCCTAATTTTTTTCTGATTTTGGCACATTTTCTTCCCCCTCTGCTTTGCTCTCCTCTTCCCTGTTGTAGCCGCTACAGGGACAATTACTGCAGTATTAAGGGTAAAGTGCAAAGTGCTCTGTGTGGTCCTGGAGCACGTCCCCTGCTCCCTGATGCCCTCTGAGATGGCAGAGATAGCAACTGCACTGCCTGGCACTCCAGGCCCTCCCTGCAAGATTGTATCTAGCAACTGAAAACCCTGCTCTCTCCAAACCCGCTCAGCACCACAGACGCCATGCCCTTGGCAAGTAAACAAACCCAAACGCCTTTCTCAGCTGTGTGGCTTCCAAGAACCCTCTTAAAAGAGATCCAGAGTGCTTGGCTGAAGCGAAGCAAATGAGACTTTTTCTGCTGAAACTAATAAGCTCAGGTATTTAAAAGATTCACCTGCCATGATTTGCAGATATTTGTGGCTTACTTAGGCTCACATGCTTTAGGACACCTCATCAAAGGCTACTAAAGAGCAGGGAAATTACAAATGCCTGGCTTAGCAGGCTTTCTTACATTCTTTGAACTGGGCTTTTCAGTTCTGGTCCCTGAGCACACACTTGGTTTAATTATCTGGGGTGTGCTGGACTCCGAACTGAATATCCCTGCCTTATCACTTCCAGGCCTGAATGCAAGAGTGCAGCACAGAATTTGTGGTAATATGTCAGCAGCATAATGGTGTGGGTGGGGATTTTGCAAGTTTCTGCCGGACTTAGCACGAATACCAGAAAACCTTTGAGAAAGCAAATGTAAACAGAATTTTAAAAAAAACGCCTGTTATGTATGTCTGGTCTATAGCACGCTTGTAAGTGTTTCCACCTTCATGATTTATAGTGATTATGTAGCATGGGGTGACATTGTATAGCATTGTAGGCTGAAAAACCCTTTTTGGCCAATAAATCTACAAAAAAGTTTAATGCCTTGGAATACCCTTAATGTTTTGTTCGTTTCTTTAAAAAACAAGATTATTA
Source organism: Rhabdalestes septentrionalis (assembly GCA_037832545.1). Classification (NCBI taxonomy): domain Eukaryota; kingdom Metazoa; phylum Chordata; class Actinopteri; order Characiformes; family Alestidae; genus Rhabdalestes; species Rhabdalestes septentrionalis. The sequence continues at coordinate 4,781 of JBBMFX010073341.1, forward strand.
CCCTGTCTCTCGTAATCAGTTCAATTAAGTTCAACTGCATTCTCATTGTCCTTTTCCTTAAACCCCAGCCCCCCTAAAGTGTCTCTCCACAGGCCTGTTGTCTTGTATTTTACATGTACTTTTTAAAAATTATTGTTATTATTTATTCTTTCTTTCTAATTGCAGAGAAACATGTCCAGCAATGTTTCTGTAATAACCAGACAGAGATCAATGGCTGTGGTAGATAGAGATTACGATGAGAGGCACTGGAGTATTCCTTTAACTGATGAATCAGGAGCTGAATAAGTCACTAAACCGTGATGGATGCCAGGGGCTGGTTCTGAGTACCCCACTCTAAACCTAAAATAACAGTCCAAGAATAAAGCCTAACGCAAACATGTTCGTCAATTCAACATAAATGAAATATATTACACCGACAAAATTGCTGCCCTTCGCTTTCTCTTGTCTGGCAAAAACATTCTTGGTGTAATTAATTTCTTTCGTGTGGATCAAAAGCACACATTTGAATCAAGAAAATAAGCGCTGTTTAGTGTCGTGTGATCTGTCCATGTGAGTGCGTGCTGTAATTAGCTGTCAGTATTGATCCGTTGAGAGCATGCTGAATGCAATGCAGTGAGCCATCTGCCAAACTCCCCTAATTCAGACCAATTACAGCAGCAGCATCGCCTCAAAACAGCCGCGGCGCACGGGAGCGTCACCATGGCAGCAGTGTGACCACGTCACCGCACCTTCAGCAAGTCACACTGAAGGAGAAGCGCGTTTCTAGAGAAGAGATAAGGTGTCTCTCGGTGCTAGTTTATGACGGTTGTGAAAACAGAACTAGCACATGCATAAGTGAGAGAGATCAAGAATAATCAAGAAATTTAAATGAGCACACTGGAGCAATCTTAATTTATAGTGCAGTTAAAAAATGGCAATGCCTGTTTTTGGAGCACTGGCGTTACCCCCTATCATCCACTATACACTATTCAATTCTATTTTTTTAAACAGTGCTTCTGATGGTGTGTTATTGTTGATGTTTAGGTTTGTAGTCCAATTATTAAAAGCCTTTCAGTATCTTGCTTTTCCCTTCAGTTCTGCAGTGAAGCCTGTAACATTTTGCAGCCCAGTATTCACATTTATTCAGCATGCTTATATCAGTATTTCACGCTTATCCAACAAGTCTTACTATTTGATCATTTAACATAACATAGATGAATACAATGTTAGGATTCTCGCCCAAGGATTCTTAATGTTGGGGTGGTGTGTTTACCTGGATGGAGGTTGAACACCAGTCTGATTAACACACTATACTACACTAACCTTCTCGTTCAGTATATTGCATATCTGTAAAGAACAATCAATCTTCTCTTTATTCCCTCTAAAAGGGACGAATGGGACACAACATCAGTCAAGATAAATCAACAGAGAGTGAGCTGAGCTCAGCAGACAAAAAAAAACATGATCAAAAGAAAGGAGGAAAACAATGGGATAGTCTTTTTTATTCCCATTTCTCCTATTTATCTTTTGTTCTGATGGGAAATGAATAAAGACTGATTTTAAACCATATGTTGGAGAAGACTGGCTAACTCAGCCATCTGTCTAAATGTTTAAGCTCATTCTCCCGGAAGGGTGGAGGGCTCCACAATTCTGTCTGTTTAAAACCAACACGCTTGACCAATCCAGACACAAGGAGAAAGAAATGCGTAGTGCCATCCACTTCAGACCAGAACCGAGTCTTGTCACAGTAATTAAAATAAACTTACCTACAAATAGCCATAAACTGTGATAATTCATACCACAGTGACTTGGGTGCAAATCTGATTATTGCACCCGAGTCACTGTGATTACACATTATCCAGCTGTTTGACTGATAAGGCTTAATAGACTGGGATTAACTGGGGAAGTATTGCTGAACCATTTCCTCTGATAAGTAGATATGTTTAACTTCATTTATCACTTCATCATCCTCCTCGTTTCTGCAAGCACATTCTCAAACTGTTTAAACGCTGCTCTTGACAAAATTCCAGTAACAAAATTCCAGATGGCCTTATGTCCCAAATCCAAACAAAAAAGAGTAAGCACAAATGTACCAGTGCAGTCAGATTTTCCAGGCCTGTACATGTGTTATTTTATTATAATGACCAGTAGACACTATTTCTCAGCTTGAAAGGGCGACATGAATATGCATATCATATCAAATTGTAAAGGCTTAGTAGTATTAGTATTTTTACATTTTGTTGAGATTCTTTTCTCCCAAAAGTAGGACCATTTTTAGTCAGTGTCATACTCAGGCTAGCCCAGGTAAACTCGCTTGTTAGATTTTATTACGTGAGATTTTGGCAGGAAATGCAAAAGAAGAAAAGCTGATCAAAATGTAGTTTCTGATGAAGAGCCAAACACAAACAGTTCCAGAACAAAGCACTGGATACAGCATTGTTCAAGCTCAACAGTGAAACAGAAACAGTTCCAGAAGCCTCCTTGAAGCCCACCGTGGTGTAGAGGAGGGAGGGCCAGGAAATGCCAGGTTTAGCCGTTTAGATCTACCAGGTCCGTGTCTTCCCCACAGAAAAGATTCTGCCAGGCATACTACTTCAGTCTCCTCTGTTTAAGAGGACACACACAAGCAAACAAACAACAGACAAAGCAAGTCAGTTGGCATGATAGAGAACAGATGAGAGATCCCGGTTCAGGCTGTGTGATTAGGGGGCTAGAGAAATGCAAATCAGGTCTTGACGATAAGGTGAGCGAGAGACCCAGACGAGAGGGAAAACGAGAGCAGTCAATGTTTGAAACTGAATGGTGTTGGGTGGTGGGTCCCCTGATTGAAAATCACACTGTGAGATGGCCTTTGTATTGATGCTTACTATTGTGGAAATTCATACTTTTACTTCTAATTTAAATTTTGTCAGTATAGCTGGACAAGACTTTTTAAAATTCTCTATCAATGCAACAATAAAAATAGTTACAGCACTGACAGTGGAACTAAGTTTAACCATTCTTCACTTAATGAGATCCTCCATTAAAACTCCATTTTTATTCCCAACACTAGACTTACAGCTGCGAACCCAGCCGACAAGAACAAATCAAACTGAGGGAAGCTCGTCAGACAGTCAATCTCTATCAGCCAGTCAATTTCTGGGTAGCTCAAAGTTCAAAGAGCTTGATCACAGACTTTAAAGGCCTGAAGCTTTGAGCACAGTTCTGAGTGGGTCTTTTTTTACAGACTGCAGACCTACCCACTGTTTTCACTGCACACATTTATCCTCTCTCTCACTCACAAACACATTCACGGCCAAAATCACTTGTGTGGATTTCTCTGTTTCTGGTTGCAGTATATCAAATTTTTGACTTTGTATCTTCTGATTGTTTCACTCAAGAGACAAAACTGCTATAAAAAGTAACTACTTTGAGATACTAAGTCAGATTTTGACACATTGCCAGCAGAAACAGCAAAAGAGGGAAAAGGTGGGGCGAGTTTTCTCTCATGTACCGGGTGATAATGGGCTTCCATAAAGGATAACCAAGCAAGGCAAGGCAAAGGCAAGGCAGGTATATTTTTATTGCACATTTTTATACGCAGGGGGCATTCAGTGTGTTATGCAGTAAGCATAAACCGTATCGAAACCCATAATTTATATAGAATAATAGCAGAACTGGCCTGTTAAACAAAGATAAAAAGCATTGTAAAAGAATGCAAATAAAAGCAGAATGTGATGAAATGGGAAGTAGACAAAGATTTTCTGGTGGTTAACATGCTACACACTAATGCTAGATAGGTTCTGGGCTGCATTAATCACTGATATTTCACTGCATCCTCTTTTAGGTATGGAAACTACTACAATGGTGGTCAGCATAGTAATGCATTCTGTAGGACAGATGCTGTGTCAGCAGCTCCACATTCACACAGCTGTGCAGAATTAGAACGATTTCCACTCCCTCTGAGACTCATTAACCAACCAATTACAATCAGCAGAGCCTGTACCTCCCGAGGAGGGGTCATTGTGAAGGTTTATGTCAAATATTTTTGCCTGGATTATTATTTTTACAGCATTAGTTTAGACATTATTCAAGATCATTAAGATTATTGAAAAAAGCAGATGTAAGTTAAAGATAGAACTTTCTTTAAGATAGCTTCTTAAGCTTTGCATATCTTAGCTAAGGAAACACTTTAATATAGTAAACCACTGAAATGTAAGGCTTTACCTCTACCTGTAGGCTGGACCTCTAAAACATTTATACACGCACCCTTATCAATAAAATGACAGCAGGGTGAATGAGTCCTAAGTGGGTTTTATTTTCTACAGATTCATGTTTGCATAGCACATATCATCGATCAAAGAAAATTGGAAGTTGATGATGTGACTGTAAGCCACTATCAAAAACAACACTATAATGCTGTGAAAAATGGTGGTTTAAATGAATTCCAAGGCAACTATTAGAGGTTCATTTAACTCATAATTCACAGAGAGAGAGAGAGAGAGAGAGAGAGAGAGAGAGAGAGAGAGAGAGAGAGAGAGAGAGAGAGAGAGGATGTTTCTCTTCTGCTTGACTTAATTTCATTTTCCTGCTGCCAATGCTTATTGTACAGAATGGAACTGAAGCCATCCAAGCCAAATAAACAGTTGGAAACTCATCCAAATTTCAGCCATTTCATTATTTGGAAAGTGTTTAATATGAATACTCATACTAGGAAAGTAGTCGGAGTCGAAAATGCTTTTTCCAACACAAGGTGAAAAAATGAAAAATCATAGTGATGGGAATCTGGACAGAACTAAAATGATCACAGCACCACTTTGTTGAGTTTGTTGGAAAACACTTGGTAATTCAACCTAATATTCTCAGAGGAGAAAAGAGAAAAACACAGACACGATCCAGACAGAGCAGCTTCTTAAAAAAAAAAAAATCCTCCAAAGCAACCCCAGAACTCCATATAAATTTAAGGATGACACGAGGAAGAGTCCTGATTTATCCTATGAAGCCTTTTTTTTCATTTTTAACTATTCATTGGACTATTCATTAATTTAACTACACATTTTCAACTAACCATTTTAGCCTTAGCTCTATTTGTTTTAAACTTCACTTTAAATAACTCATTTATAATCATTCATTCATTCATTCATTCATTCATATTCAGTCAACTATTCACTCCTAACAATTCATTTTTAATTTGTTTTACACTTTTCAAGTTATTTTGGACAACTTAGCTATTCATTGAAACATTAATTTTTTTAATGAAATTTTTAACTATTTATATTGAACCATTTATTTTTAACTGTGAACCTGAAGATTATGGAGTGCCTCACTTCCACATTCAGCTCTGCTGTGTGGTAATGGTTAAAGTATGCCTGCACACCATTTTTGTTTGTACCTGTTGATAGAGAACAAATCATGTAAATAATAATCACTGGCGGTTCTAGACCAAAATTACCAGGGGGGCCGAGGGGGGCCTGTTTGTTTTTAGGGGGGCACAGACTTTTGATTGGGCCACGAATCTAAAATCCAGACAGGCTGTTGGTCCACAAATGGTTATTTAATGTCATCTGATGTGACCAAGTGGGCCTTGGCAACATGCTGTGATAGATAGGTGGGCCGTAATGTTGAAAAGGTTGAGAAACATTGGTCTAGAACACACCTAACGTTTAGTCCACTAAGAAATGTATTCTTCAATATTTGGCTGTTCAGTGCAGGGGGGCCATAAGGGGGGGCAG
>JBBMFX010073361.1:0-10469 GCA_037832545.1 Rhabdalestes septentrionalis
TACACACACACACACACACACACACACACACACTCATATACACACACACACACACTGTCAGTGTCTGCAGCTGCTGGGCTTGGCGGCCCCTCGGCCTCGCCGTGTTTAAAGCTCCCTCTTTACCTCCACAGATCGTGCATTACCACGGGGTGATGAGCTCCATGCTGGGTCTGGGGCAGCTCTCCACCGTCATGACGCAGGTCAACGGGGTTCTGGCCAGCAGGTGAGGCGCCCCCCCTGCCAGGCTTCAGGCTCAGGAACCCGAGGAACCTGAGGAACCTGAGACGGCAGGGCCTTTCCTGAGAGTGCAGACTGGACAGTTTAGGAGGGTGTAGCTGATTATACTGTTAAACCAGCTGTAGTGCACAGGGGCACGAGTGGCGATTAGAGGGAGCTGTGGAGGGGTTTAAAGACAACAGGAACTCTCAGGCTAGTCTAAACCGTGTCAGAGGAACAGAGGAGAACATGTTGCGCCCCCTTCTGGCTGGTTTGTGTGAATGGCGAAATAGTGTTTGTATGTCATGCTTGAATTTCTCTCTGATTGGTGTGTGTGTGTATAATTGTGTGTATATAAATTGTGTTTGTGTATAGAGATCGACCGATATATCGATTTACAGCTTTTTTCCCCGATATTTAAGCATTTTACCATAATCGGTTATCGGTTTTGTAATATTGGGTTTACCGATAAACACCACCATCTTGTGGGTGTTTTGAGAATTACGTGCCTGATCGCCATTGCAGCACGATGTCTGATGGGAAACTGCGTGCAAAGGTAGAGTATACTTACTTGCTTTCCTATATTTAGTAAACTTTATTAAACATAACAGCTATTAATGCACACATTAGATGTGTTACATAAATTACTGATATGTAGTTTATGCACCATAGAAGACTTTAGTAACAGTGCTCTTTTATTATTTTTTTTAGGTTTTTTTGTATTTTTTGCACTTTCAGACCCCTAGTTTTGATTTGTATGGAAGGAGGGAGTGATTATTATAAATTAAACAGTTTGTTCAGTTGAGTGGTGGTGTCACAATTGTGTCAATAACAGAAGTATAATAGTAAATAATTATCGGTTCTGAATATCGGTTATCAGGCACATAAACATGCAAATAATTGGTATCGGTAATAATAAATCAATATCGGTCGATCACTATTTGTGTGTGTGTGTAATTGTATGTGTGTGTGCAATTGACGAGCATTTTTTTAAATTAAAAGATCTTTTAGACTGATAATCAGTAAACTATTATTTTATAAATGAAGTACTTTGAAGGACCAGTGAAGACTCGACTGAAGAAAAGAAAATGCTAATAAATAATATAACGCGTGATGATTGGTCGTAATAAAGTTGTTTTAATGGGCAGAATGAATTTTCGAGGGCAATAATTTTGAGGAAATGTTGATATTTTGTTCAGAATATTATTAAAGTTTTACTTAGTCTGGTGTATCATTCAGGATTATGTTTATAAATCCTGAAACCAAACTGATTGATCAGACTGAATTGTGATAAATCTGAATGTCATTCTCTGAAACTGCTGAAAAGGATTTCAGTGTGAAGGAACAGAGGGGAACGTGTTGCGCCCCCTTCTGGCTGGTTTGTGTGAAAGTGGCGAAATAGTGTTTATATGTTTGAATTTCTCTCTGATTGGCCGTTCAGGGATGTTCTGGCTGCTGAAATTTGATTGGCAGTTGCTGGACATTTGTTTTAGTGAGCAAACATAAACAAAACTGAAGGATCTGACTGAACTGTGATTAATCTGCATGTTATTCTCTGAAACTTGATAAGTGTGTGTGTGTGTGTGTGTGTGTGTGTGTTTGGCTGCAGGCCGCGGTGGAAGTCGGATCTGAACTCGTACCGCGTGGAGGCTGCGTGGAAGCTGTCGCGGTGGGACCTGCTGGAGGACTACCTGGCCTCAGGTGAACTATCTTCTTCATCTGAGTCTCCGCCCCCTCTGACCACACCCCTCCTAACCCCGCCTCCTTCCCCCGCAGATCACAGGTCGGGTACGTGGGGCGTGCGGCTGGGGCAGATGCTGCTGGCGGCGCGGAAGCAGGACGCGGACTCGTTTCTCCAGAAGCTGAAGCTGAGCCGGCGGGAGCAGGTGGTCCCGCTGTCGGCCGCCAGCTTTGAGTGCGGGACCTACCAGCGCGGGTACGAGTACATCGTCAGGTACGACCGCGCCGCCGCGCCGCGCCGCGCCGGGACTCTGCAGGGATACATCACCAGGACTGTGCAGGATACCACACACCGCCGCCTGCGTCTCATATTCACCTACACATAACACACTTTATCCAGCTATTAGTATTATTATTCGTGTCGATATTGCTGTTATTTTTCTGCCTTTTTTTTTTCCCGAAACGTTTCACCTCTCGGTTAGTGCGGCGGCGCCGGAAGACGTGTGGAGTTACCGACTTACAGACTGACTAATTAAACACAAATTATCAAGCACCTGGTCCTCTAACTGTGTGTGTGTGTGTTTGTGTGTATAAATGTGTGTGTGTTTCTGTGTGTATAATTATGTGTGTGTGTGTGTGTGATTGTGTTTATGTGTAATTGTGTTTGTGCGTGTATATAATTGATAATTGTGTGTGTGTAAAATTTGTGTTATTGTGTGTATGTGTTTGTGTATAAATGTGTGTGTATAATTGTGTGTGTGTATATACAATTGTGTGTGTGTGTGAATAATTGTGTGTGTGTGTATGTGTATAATTGTGTTTGTGTGTGTATAATTGTGTGTGTGTGTGTCTGTGTGTATATAATTGCCTGAGTGTGTATTATTGTTTAGGTGTGTGTGCATGTGTAATTGTGTGTGTATGTGTGTGTATAATTGTGTGTGTGTTTGTGTGTGTGTGTGTATGTTTATAATTGTTTGTGTGTGTAATATTGTGTGTATTTGTGTTTGTGTGTGTCCGTGTGTATATAATTGTCTGTGTGTATTATTGTTTAGGTGTGTGTGTATAATTTTGTGTGTGTGTATGTGTGTGTGTGTCTGTGTGTCTGCGTGTGTGTGTGTATATATACATATAATGTGTTGGTGTATAATTGTGTATGTGTGTGTGTGAATAATTGTGTGTGTGTGTGTATGTTTATAATTGTTTGTGTGTGTATTTGTGTTTGTGTGTGTCTGTGTGTATTTAATTGTCTATGTGTATTATTGTTTAGGTGTGTGTGTATAATTTTGTGTGTGTGTGTGTGTGTATATATATACATATAATGTGTTGGTGTATAATTTGTGTGTGTGTGTGTTGTCTCCAGGCTGCACATGCTCAGTGAATTGGAACACGCCTTCACCGAGCTGCAGAGAGAGAGCGCCCGGACAGGGGGCGGGGCCAGGGGCGGGGGCGGGGCCAGAGGCTCGAAGCTGGACCTCATGGTGAACTGGGACGCCCGCCTGCTCATGACCCAGAATTCCTTCCGAGCCAAGGAGCCGATCCTGGCCCTGCGGAGGGCGCTGCTGAGTCTCCGCACCGGGTCCGAACTCGCCCTCACAGAATTTTCATCAGTTTATCTCGCTCCTGATCGGTCACATCTGGATGGATTCATTCGCTTTATTAACAAATTCAGTTTTACTTTTTAAAGTGAACGTTGAAATGAAAGTTTAGTTTGTTTTTAGTTCTGAGTATTTGGCACTTTACGCTTGCAGTTTGAAAATCAGGATTTTGCTGAAAGTGATGAATTGTTGTGACTTTCAGTTTCATTTCTTCATCACTACCTGCTGCTCCAGACATAAAGATGTAAAGTAGTAAAGATTAAAGTAAATACGCTCTGGGGATCCCCAACATTACACTGAATCCAGATTTCAGCACTGACCAGTCAGGACCTAGGGCAGGTTTAGGACCAGATTAGTACCAGATTAGCACTGGTTCTAGACACACAGCTCTGGTTCTGTACATTTTAAGATTCTTAATTAACTAGTGCTGAAATACGGATGGCACCCTATAAGTGACTGTCTGCAAAGATATAAAAATTAACAGTATTTCTGGTGTGTGTGTGCGTGTGTGTGTGTTTGGTGTGTGTGTGGGCGTGGTGTTTGTATGTGTTATGTGTATATTGGTGTGTGTATATATGTGTGTGTTGTGTCTGTGGTGCATTTGTGTGTGTGTGTGTGTGTGTGTGTTTGGTGTGTGTGTGGGCGTGGTGTGTGTATGTGTCATGTGTATATTGATGTGTGTTGTGTGTCTGTGGTGCATTTGTGTGTGTGTGTGTGTGTGTGTATGTTTAAATATGTGTGCAGGAGTGTGTGTGAGGAGCAGGTGGGTGAGTGCTGGCTGCAGAGTGCCCGGGTTGCCCGCCGCGCCGGGCACCACCAGACCGCCTTCAACGCCCTGCTGAACGCCCAGAGCTCGCTGGTCTCCGAGCTCTTCGTGGAGAAGGCCAAGTGGCTGTGGTCCAAGGTGCTGGAGCTTCAGACCATCACACCCCCAACTCTTCCTCTTTATTCATTAATAGTGTGTGTGTGTGAGCCGTGACTGTGTGTGTGTGCAGGGGGACGTGCACCAGGCGCTGATCGTCCTGCAGAAGGGCGTGAAGCAGTGTTTCCCCGAGGACCAGCCGCTCGCCGACCCCCGCAGGATCCAGATCAAGGGCAAGGCGCTGCTGCTGGTGGGGAGATACATGGAGGAGACCGCCAACTCCGAGAGCAACGCCATCATGAAGATCTACAGGGTACTGCGCACTGGACCTGGATAAGAAGACTTTTGTAGAATTATCATAACACTCAGGGGTTTGGCTCAGGGCCGTACAGGGGGTTTTAATCATCTAGTCTCAGAATGTTCGTGTAATCCCTGTCCCCTGTCCCCGCTCCCCTCTCCCCTGTCCCCTGTCTCGCTCCCCTCTCCCCTCTCCCCTCTCCCCTGTCCCCTGTCTCACTCCCCTGTCCCTGCTCCCCTGTCCCCTGTCTCGCTCCCCTGTCCCCTGTCCCCTGTCTCACTCCCCTGTCCCCGCTCCCCTGTCCCCTGTCTCGCTCCCCTCTCCCCTGTCCCCGCTCCCCTGTCCCCTGTCTCGCTCCCCTCTCCCCTGTCCCCTGTCCCTGCTCCCCTGTCCCCGCTCCCCTGTCCCCTGCAGGACGTCACTACACTGCTGCCGGAGTGGGAGGACGGGAATTTCTACCTGGCCCAGTATTACGACAAGCTGATGCCGATGGTGACCGACAACAAAATGGAGAAGCAGGGTAACGTCATCCGCTACATCGTCACCTACTTCGGGAAGTACGTCCCCAAGAGTCCCTGAAACTCTGTCCCTATGCTAGTGTCCCCCGGTGCCTAACCTGCTATCTCCCGCAGAGCGCTGCAGTTCGGGAACCAGTACATCTACCAGGCCATGCCCCGCATGCTCACGCTATGGCTGGACTTCGGCGCCAAAGTGTTCGAGGTGGAGAAAGGTGAGGAATAACGCTAATGGAGGGTCTAATGCTAACGGAGTTTCTAACGCTAACAGAGGGACTAACGCTAATGGAGGACCCTAATGCTAACGGAGGGTCTGGCGATAATGGAGAGTCTAATGCTACCAGAGGGTCTAACGCTAATGGAGGGTTATAGAGGTTCTAACGCTAGCCGAGGGTCTAACGCTAACGGAGGGTTATGGAGGTTCTAACGCTACCCGAGGGTCTAACGCTAACGGGGGGTTATGGAGGTTCTAACGCTAGCGGAGGGTCTAACGCTAACGGAGGGTCTGATGCTAATGGAGGGTCTAAGGCTAACAGCGGGTCTAACGCTATCGGACGGTCTAACGCTAACGGAGGGTCTAACGCTAACGGAGGGTCTGACGCTAACGGAGGGTCTGGCGCTAACGGAGGGTCTGACGCTAATGGCGGGTTTGACGCTAACGGCGGGTCTGACGTTAACGGCGGGTCTAATGCTAACGGAGGGTCTGACGCTGACGGCGGGTCTAACGCTAACGGAGGGTCTGACGCTGACGGAGGGTCTGACGCTGACAGAGGGTCTGACGCTAACGGAGGCTGTGAGGCTAACGGCGCGTCTAAAGCTAACGCCGGGTCTGACGCTAACGGAGGGTCTGACGCTAACGGAGGGTCTGACACTAACGGCGCGTCTAACGCTAACGGCGGGTCTGACGCTAACGGAGGGTCTGATGCTAATGGAGGGTCTAATGCTAACAGCGGATCTAACGCTATCAGAGGGACTTAAGCTAATGAAGGGTCTAACGCTAATGGAAGGTCTTACGCTAACAGAGGGTCTAACGCTAACGGCGGGTCTGACGCTAACGGCGGGTCTGACGCTAACGGCGGGTCTGACGCTAACGGAGGTTCTGACGCTAACGGCGGGTCTGACGCTAACGGCGGGTCTGACGCTAACGGCGGGTCTGACGCTAACGGCGGGTCTGATGTTAACGGCGGGTCTAATGCTAATGGAGGGTCTAACACTAACGGCGGGTCTAACGCTGACGGAGGGTCTGATGCTGACGGAGGGTGTGACGCTAACGGAGGCTGTGACGCTAACGGCGCGTCTAACGCTAACTGAGGGTCTAACCGAACTGATTTTTTCAGAGAACCAAACTCATAATTGTTCCCCTACGCTGAAGTGAAAACTGCAGAAAACTACGCGGTTTCTAAATTGTTGTTTTGCTGCTCTTACCTTTCCTGTCAATGTTCTGCCATAAAAACAGAAATGTGCCACTGTGGGGCGAATAAAGCTTTATCTTCTCTGAGTCGTGTGGCTGGAGTGTTTAGACTAAAGAGCCGAGTTTCAGACGCGGAACCCGCCTGCTCTCTGTCCGGACGGCAGTAAACCTGTGGGTCTTGTTCCAGCCGGACGCGCGGACCGGTCGCAGATGCGAGCGGATCTGAGTAAAATCAACGCGGTGATCAGCGAGCACACGGGGAATCTCTCGCCGTACCAGTTCCTCACTGCCTTCTCCCAGCTCATCTCCCGCGTCTGCCACTCCAGCGACGACGTCTTCGCCGTGCTCATGGACATCGTGGCCAAAGTCTTCCTGGCCTACCCGCAGCAGGCCATGTGGATGATGACCGCCGTCTCCAAGGTCAGACCTTTCAACTGTAAAATATCTCATGATATAATTAAATATTTTTATTCAGGTAATGCAGTTACAACAATTCTGGAATGCTTGAATTGATTACAGTCAGTTACTGCCGTGATATAAACACAAATCTCAGGCTATTGTTGGCATTTCCACAGTTTGAGTAATCCCTTCTGTTTCTCCCCCATTTGATTTACATGTTTGTTATTAAATGAATCGTAACAAAATAATGGGGGGAACGTTACATAAAATCGTGGGATTTCTAGAAACACAGTCATTTCTTTAAAAATAGACTTAGCGAGTCCCCTTCGTTATCGTCCTGTGGTTCTGATTGGTTTGTTGGTGTCTGCAGTCCTCCTACCCGACCCGGATGAACCGCTGTAAGGAGATTCTGAAGAAGGCCGTCAGTCTAAAGAGCTCCTTTGGGAAGTTTATTGGAGACGCGAACAGACTGACCGACAAACTGGTGGAGCTCTGCAACAAACCGGTGAGGGAACGGCACGCAGAGGTCTCGGAGGCATTAGGGGGGTGATTTTGATTGGTTAGTTGAGGTTAGAGTGCTGTGTGTGTGGGGAGGGGTTTTGATAGGTTGGTTAAATGTGGTGGGGGTTTGATTAGTTGGTTGGGGTGTTGATGGTTTGATTGGTTGGTTGAGGGTTGGGATGGGTTCCTAACTGTTCTGGGTGCTTAAATTTTGTCAAGCAGGTTCATGAATTTAAGTTTTCCGTCGCTATGACAGATTTCATCAACAGAGAGCACTAAAGAATCTGAAGATTTTTGGGTGGGTGGCGGGGGAGGGGGGGTAAAGATTTTAATGGTTAAATTCGTTTAATGGGCTTAAGAATTTTGTGTTGTTCACACTGTGCGCTGTAGCGTGTTTTTAATGATCTCTTTTAAAATTTTGATTGAATTAAGTACAGTTTTTCAGCCAAATTGGCAAATATGCCACCAGTGCTTTTTAATAAACAATTCCAAATTAATATGTCCTCTAGTGAAGACTGACTGAGGAGTAACCGAATGGTTCATATCCTTCAGTTGTACAGCTGTTCAGAAATCAGCCCCGCAGTTCGGTTTCCTCTGTTCTGGGCTGGAACCCTGCAGGACTGGCACTGACTGTGTTTCTCCGTCCAGGTGGATGGGAACTGCACCACTCTGAGCATGAACGTCCACTTTAAGCTCCTGAAGCGTCTGGTGGAGGAATCGAGCTTCAGCGAGATACTGATCCCGCTGCAGTCCGTCCTCATCCCCACCCTCCCGTCCACCGGGGGCGCCAACCCGCACCACGACGCCTTCCCGGGACACTGGGTCTACCTCTCCGGCTTCGACGACAACGTCAGTCCCCCCCCACACACACACACACACACACTTTAAAAAAAATTCTAACTACAGCAGTTTAGCTCCGCCCACTCATGCACCGATTCACCTTTTACACGTTTTATTTGTTAAAAATTAGACTTTTATTGGATGTAATGGAGACCTCGATTCATCAGGACACCCAGTAACTCACCTGGAGCTGTGATTGGTCACTCCGTCAGAAACACTGTGATTGGTAGAGAATATTACTGTGATTAAGATAAACAGGCAGTACAGCTCGAGTGCAGACTGCATGCCTAAACTCAGTTCACCACAGGTCTTAAAGTAGCAGTAGCAGACTGTGTGTTTCTTCTTGAAGGTGGAGATCCTGGCATCCCTCCAGAAACCAAAGAAGATATCCCTGAGGGGTTCGGACGGGAAGTTCTACACCATGATGTGTAAACCCAAGGATGACCTGAGGAAGGACTGCAGGCTGATGGAGTTTAACTGCCTGATCAACAAGGTACACACACCCTCCTCCACCTCAGGTGTAGCGCAGAGGGGACACGGCTGTCCTCCAGACCAGTGGTCCCAAACCTCTGGTCCATGGATCAATTGGTGCCGGGCTGCCCAAGAAATAATGATTTATTTCCGTTGGAGTCTTTTATTTGAAAAATAAATAAATTCTCCCTGTCAGCTGAGCGCCTAAAATGTAGCAAAATTAGCTATATTACGCCTTTGGAAAGTTTCTTCTCGAAGGGGAAGTGGATGTTAACAGAGACTTTGATGTTTTACCCCTGTTATGTTGTTGGTGCGATGTTACGAGGAAGCTGCTAATAAGGTTGCATGCGAGCACACAGTGGATTCATGTTTATTATATTTATTTGTTTGTTATTATATTCGCAATATAAACAGTCTACCCCCCTCTCCTGGTACGCGGAAAAGTTATCAAGAGTTGACCGGTCCGCTGTGATGAAAGACCACTGGGGTTCAGTTCCACATCTGGGTGAAACCAACTCACTGCACTGAGGAGTCCTGACCACACATACACCC
The DNA here is from genome assembly GCA_037832545.1 of Rhabdalestes septentrionalis. Lineage (NCBI taxonomy): Eukaryota > Metazoa > Chordata > Actinopteri > Characiformes > Alestidae > Rhabdalestes > Rhabdalestes septentrionalis. The sequence continues at coordinate 9,341 of JBBMFX010073361.1, forward strand.
ACATCTGCAGCAAAAGTCTGCTCTCAATCTCCTTGCTGGTGTAAAACTCATATTTACGCTCAGACGGTCTGATCTGTGTAACACTGAGAGAAGTTGTAAGTAATGAAGGTGTGTGTGTGTGTGTGTGTGTTTGTGTGTGTGTGTGTGTGTGTGTGCAGTGCCTGAGGAAGGACGTGGAGTCCCGGCGGAGGGACCTGCACATCCGGACCTACGCCGTGATCCCGCTGAACGAGGAGTGCGGCATCATCGAGTGGGTCAACAACACGGCCGGCCTGAGACACATCCTCACCAAACTCTACAAGGAGAAAGGTCTGACCTCCTCACACTCCTGTCCAGGCTGGGGTGTGTGTGTGTGTGTGATGGTGTTTCTGATGATAAATCTCCTCCTCAGGGATCTATCTGACGGGGAAGGAGCTGAGGAAGATGATTCTGCCCAAAACTGCCCCCATCCAGGAGAAGCTGAAGCTGCATAAAGAGGTTCTGTGTGCCAGACACCCCCCTGTGTTCCACGAGTGGTTCCTCCGGACCTTCCCCGACCCCACGTCCTGGTAAATCCCTCAGAGGGAACTTAACAAGGAGCTTTTTCCATAATTACACACTAAACACCATTTCCTGAAAGGAGTTAAACCTCTTCTAGACTCAACCTTTGGTTAAACAGAAGTTCCTGTGGTTCACATTCCTTCTGTCTGGGGGTCCTGGGGTTCTGACTGGAGATCCAGGGGTCCTGCCTGGGGTTCAGACCGGGGTTCAGACCGGGGTTCCTGGGGTTCTGACCGGGGGACCTGGGGTTCTGACCGGGGGACCTGGGGTTCTGAGTGTGGTACCTGGGGTTCCGAACGGGGGTCCAGTGGTTTTGACCGGAGGTCCTGGGTTTCTGATGGGGGGTCCATGGGTTCCGACCGGGGGTCCTGGGGTTCTGACCGGGAGACCTGGGTTTCAGACCGGGGATCCTGGGGTTCTGACGAGGAGACCTGGGGTTCAGACCGGGGGTCCTGGGGTTCTGACGAGGAGACCTGGGGTTCAGACCAGGGGTCCTGGGGTTCCGACCGGGGGTCCTGGGGTTTCGACCGGGGGTCCTAGGGTTCCGACCGGGGGTCCTGAGGTTCCGACAGGGGGTACTGGGGTTCCG
>JBBMFX010073372.1:0-10468 GCA_037832545.1 Rhabdalestes septentrionalis
TTTTATGTCTTACAGTGTATGTCATAAGAGGCTGAATACCAAATAAAGAAATCAGCTTTGTTCTTTCTTTTTTGCCTGAGAGGCTGTGGAACAGCTGTGCAGAGTCATGCCTTTAGATGCAACCGAGCTGATTTCAGATCACTCTGTATTTATAATTCAATGGAACAGACCACAAGTCAAGTGTTTATTTTTATAGTCCTTTGCCAGCAAACAAAGCAAGATGTATTTTAATATGGACAAGGTGATATCATGTCGCATTGCTCAACCTAAAACTGTGTCGCGTACTCCGTCTCTGTCCTGGTGCAACACTGCATTAAATCTGTGATGCTTTGTCATGGTATCTCCTTGAAGCAGTAGCTCCCTCAGTGCCCAGGAATAAAGAAATATCCATAAAGCTGATGAAGGATGTAATTAAGCCTATTTGCATATTTATCAGTCACATTCTTAGATCCATGGAGGAAAGTCTGGACCGCCTTAAAGACCGCCATTGAATACAGCTATGAAAAGTAGCCACAGTTTAACAATCTTCATTAGCTTTCTAAGCACATGAACAATGCCTTAGTAAAAATATTATTATTGCGTCAGTGGTGTTGTGTAAGGAAATCTTTTTCCCTTTTAGGAGCAGATTCAGAAATAAAATGCTGAGCAATTGACATTCTGGTACGTGAGGTCTTCAAATTAAAACTGGATTATTTCACTCATTTTACTGAACTGAAAAAGAATCCCAAGCCACAAGCATACGTAAGCTATTAACAAAGGCCAAACTATTAAAATCACTCTAATCCAACCTAGAGCTAAGGCTAGGACAGCAACAGAGGCAAATTAAGATATGACACATGTAAAATGATAGAGTTTCCAAATCAACGTCCAGCCTTTGTGTAATTATTATGATGAGTGTTAATGGGCATGACCTAATCAACACAGATCATTAAAAGAGTGTGTAGCTGCTACTTAAGTTCTCACTGATGGAACTATAAATTTAGAACTACTCCATACCACATGCATTCTCTGTATATGTACATATATACGTGATCCAAATCACTATTATTCATCGTTCAGAAAATTCTAGGTACACATTGTCTTTTTCAGTACTACAATTTCCTTCCAATATTTCCAGCAATTTTGGTTTGACATTGACTGTCTGGAGCTCAGGAAAGCAAGAGACCCTAAAGCACATGAGCCAAAAGTAGGGTCAGTTTCTTTCCCTTTCTACAGAGAACAACCTGATGATGCCAGGTCTTTACCATGCAGTGTGGAGGGGCACACATTTAATAAGAAGGTGCTCAGTAGTCGAGGGCTTCAAATTATTTACGGATGCATCAAATAATTGTTTTTATTGAATTTGCAAACCTCAAGGCTTCCAGTTATTGTGCAAAATACTGTAAAATTACTCTACGGGGGTTGTTTTTCTCATATTGTCTACACTTTCTGAATAAAATGATTAATGCAATTAAATCTGTAGTGACAGCACCACATTGCTTACTTCTCTCCTCACAACTGTAGATAAAACAAAACAATGAAGTAATCTAGACTAAGCCAGTAGACTAAGCCAGTTTATAATCCTATGAATTTGACCCATAATAATTAAGCATCTGAAAGCTGAAAGAAGGTTTAGCATATGTAACTAGCACCTCCAAAGCAGACTATGACCACAGAAGTGTATTAAATGGGCGATCAGTGCCACAATAGTGAAGAACGTACTGTGCTGATAGCAGACAATGATGAATGAGCTGCTGTAATGCATGTGTATAATACCTACTCCCCAGACACACGAAGAACGTGACTTGTCTATACATTGGCCATTAATCACACTGGCTTTGATAACTGCAGTACAGAATACGTGACCTGCTAGTGTAACAGAAATCGAAACTGTTACAAAGCATGCACTTTAGTACTTACTGTAGGCTTCTAACTAATTCAGTCATGTTCATACATGTAAAACAATTTGTTTTTGTCTAAATTATCGGGGGTAACAAACTACAAAACTAATAAATACCTGCAGATTTTGAATAGGTGAGCTGGTTGGTCAGAGTGGATATGTTAGTGACATAAAGGATTAATAGAATAAAGAAAACATTATAGGAGATGTTCATAAATACTTACTTTGTAACAGAAAGATATTTCGAAACTCAGAAGATTCACACTTTCTGTCTGTGCTGGTCTTATTGATATAAAAAGAGTTTTCACTTTTTATTTTCACTTTATGTTTCTGGAGAGTTTTACTTTGACTATGTACCATGTTTTTTATTATTCTTCTCTGTGTTTATCTGTATGTGCAGCCATTGCATAAGCAATTTCCTCTGAGATCAATGAAGATTTCTGATTCTGATTGTCTGCAGATCCTGAATTCTGTCCTGTTGGCTGATGTAACAGAAGTTGTCAGCTAGTGTTCTCCTCCACGCGCTCTTCAATTATATTATTTTGCTTCATAGAGGTAGCACATGCGAGCCTTCAACCTCCCAGCTCAGTAGCAACATGTGATGGAACACAACTGGGCATTGGACATGACTAAAGGCAAAGAAATCTGGTAGAGTGGTAATGATACACTGAAACATTGTGATGGCGCAATACAAAACTGTGACAATATTCCAATATACCATGAAAAATAATAATTCGATTAATTATGAAATCCTATGTAACTAAACTATATTTTAAATAGTAGCAGCTGGGATAGGTTCCAGCACCCCTCCAGGAAAAAAAACAAACGGTTTACAACATGTTTTGATCGATAATGGAATGCGTTTTGTAACTTAAATGTATTTGCCTAGCTGGGACTACTTTTATTTATGGTAAAATAATTAGTTGTTCAGCACTGGAAATGAACAATACATTTTGTGTAAACCATATGAAAATGTGGACATAGTGGAAGCCTAGACACAACTTCAGTTCGGACATTCTAGTGGGACAAAATGTAATAACTGGACCTCGGTGACATTTAATTGAGTACCCCTGATTTATAGTATAGTGTTTATAGTAAATTGTGCCATAAATTAATGCAAATTTCTAAACATTGTGAGGATATAATATTTTATATTTTAAGTACTTTGTTAAATTTATACACAGAATAGATCATGAAGGCATCAAACCATTGGCTCTGAAACATCTAGCGAGGCAAAACGGGAGTTGACTGTGTTTAAAAAACTGTAAATCCTAAATCTCTGTTATAAGATTTTTTTTAAAGAAATAGTTTGATTTCTAAAGCAATTTCAGTGTTTTCAGTTGCAGTCTTTTCCGTATTACATTTACTTTCACAAAATGAAGAAAGTGATACTTTGAAAAACACATATATTACACAGTATGAAATGAACTGCAGGAAACAGAGAGATGAATGGTTAATACAGGCTCAGTGCTGGGTACACGATTACTGAATTCCACTGGGCATCAGGCCTGTGTCTGACAGATTTTCAGAGCCTTGTAGGTGTGTGTGTAAATAATCGTGTGTTGTGGAAATCCCAGGCATTTGGTCCTGCTTCAAAAATCTCTTGAGTTTAACTGGTGATTCACAGTGGTAAACAGACAGCAGGCTGCACACACACACACACACACACACACACACACACACACACGCACACACAAAGACACATTTTTAAAAATCCAGCTTTGTTTACTCAATCCAACTTATGACAAGTGAAAGAAATAATAACAACAGTTTTGAAAAAGAAACTAAAACCAAAGAAAAGAATCACCGAGATAGACGATCACACAACTCTACAAATAAGTGTAAACTCAGTTATGTGTAACTAATTGCACATCAATTTAAATGGCATCCCCCTGTGATCAATTACAACCATTTTGATTAGTTCAGCATAAAAATGCTGAACCAGGAGAATCCCAGTGCTTGGTACTGCAACAGAAAACAAACAACCAAATATTGATATCAATAAACATACGAAAGATCCCAAAAGAAGGGTAAAGTTGTGGACAGACATGAGTCAGAAGAAGGACACAAAATATCCAAAGCACTTTTCAGTCACAAGGAGCATAGTAAAATCTATAATTAAGAAGTGGAAACTGTTTGGTGCTATTAAGAGCCTCCCTGGATCAGGACTTCCCTCCAAACAGGAAGGAAGAGCAAGGAAGAAACTGGTCATAGGGATCTAATGAGGCAGCTACAAGGAATTATGGCAAAGAGAAGTTATGAGAGCAATATACAAGAGCTCCACAAATGTAGCTGGTATGATCAAGTTTAGGCTGCTCCTCAAGAAAGGCCATGATGAGCCTCAGTTCAGCAAAGCCAAAATCCACCTTAAATATTCCTGAAGACTGAAGTGGAAAAGGTTGTAAAATAGTTCCGTTTGGTCCAATTAGGCCAAAACTGATCTATTTGGCCTCCAAACTGTACATCTGGTGTAGAGCTAATCCAGCTAACCATCCAAAGAACATCAATCCTACAGTAAAGTGTGGAAATTAGGGTTAGGGTTTGGGGTTAGGGTTAGGTTTAGGATTAGGATTAGATTTAGGTTTAGGATTAGGTTTAGGGTTAGTTTTAGTATTAGGGTTAGGGTTAGGGTTCGGATCAGGTTTAGGGTTAGGGTTAGGGTTAGGATTAGGGTTAGGATTAGGGTTAGGGTTAGGTTTAAGGATTGGGGTTATGGTTAGGATTAGGGTTAGGATTAGAGTTAGGTTTAGGGTTAGGATTAGGATTAGGTTTAGGGTTAGGGTTGGGGTTAGGGTTAGGTTTAGGTTTAGGGTTAGGGTTAGGGTTAGGGTTAGGGTTAGGGTTAGGTTTAGGTTTAGGGTTAGGGTTAGGGTTAGGATTAGGGTTATCCTTTTGTAAAGGACTTCCCCTATAGCAGGGACTCGGGGCACTTGTCAGGATAGAAGGAATAATAGATGTGGCAAAATACCATAGAATTCATCAGGGAAAACTTGCTGCTCTTTGCCAAAAACTGTTCAATGGAAGAAGGTTCAACTTCTAACAACACACAGCAAATCTGATCACACAGTAGCTGATCAAAGAAGAAAAAAAAATGGTCAAGAAACATCCCAAAAGCAAAACACACACACACCCACACACATTTAAAGTAATGTTTAATATGTTCATATATGTTTACTTCACATTTACATTTAGTTATAGGAGTAAGATGTAAAATACAAATACATAAAAACATCAAAAGCAACAGCAATAGTAATAATAATAACATAAAGACACACAATGACATAAAGACACTCAGAAGGATATGACACCATCCTGGGAAAATGATGGTGTGTTCACAGTTTTGAAATGGTGGCATGAGGAGCCACTAGTGCTCTCTATCTTCGTGACCTGTTCCAACAGCAGGTGTTTCAACAACTGCTTTATGGAGAGAATTTCTGAGGCTGGGTCCTAGAGAGTCTGGTGAGAGGAAGATTATGGACTCTTCCCCTGCTGATTCGTAAGCAAAGTTTTCCTGGGAATGTCAGGGGCAAGGCACTGTATTTTGAGACAGTATTTAAAAAATCAGGGAAGCTGTGCAATGAATCTGCTGAAGCTCTTTATGATGAGCTCAGATAATTTATCAGGAAAAACTGTGTGGTCTATATTGTCCTCTCCCTTAGGATGAAAGTGACTAATAGAAGATGGCATGAGACAGCATGGCTGTGTGTCTTTGAGTGATATTGCAGTTCCTCTGAAGATTAAAATAGCACGACCCCTGGTTTTATCACACTATTTCAGACCGGGCTTGCATGAATATGGAGGTCATTCTCTCACTTCCTTTCACTTTCTCTCTCTCCCTCTCTCTCCCTCTCTCAGGGGACTCGTAAATGTCACAGTCAATCAGTCCTTCTGCTCAATTCATCTCGTTAGCCAGACTGATTAAATACCTGGAGCCAGAAACGATATATCATCAGCCTTCATTCGTGCTTTACCCACTACAATTCAGGACCCCTTGCAATATTCTACAACATAATCGTTTATCTCATTTGTTCTAGGTCTATTTTGAAGCCAGCCTTTGTTTGGCTAATTTTCATGCAAAAGTCTTCGGTGCTGTGCAATGAATGTTTGTTGCATTCAGTATATAAAAGGAAAACAACATAATGTGACTTTATTAGATCCTTCCCAACCGGCTACATTTGTGGATTTAAATTGAGGCTTGTACAACTGATTTTTCAAACATATAGATGTAAAGTTATCTTTTACAACAGAAATGGCTGTGACAGGAATAAGCAGACACACATGCACACACCCCAGATTGTAACCAGACACTTCAGGACTACCAGAGCCGTAATGTCCTGAGCTGTAATTATAAACCAGTGTGACCCTTAAGACTACACAGTTGGAAATCAACCAATCACACTGCCTTAATGTCCTTACTCCTCTGACTCTGGTTTGAATCAGCGAGAAGGCATGCTTTGAGTTTAGTTTGCATCATTTCCACATGAAAAAACATGCTGTTACGTCAACATATTTACTGCCAAAGGGAAGCAAACTCAAAAACAACATTTTGAAAAATAAATCTAATTTACTCAAAAAGTGGTTAAAATGGACCTTTCTTTTACTTTGTTATGTCATGGACCTTGTCACACTGAATACAATCCACAATCCACTGTGTACCACATCCAAATAAAGCAGGGTTGTAGAACTCCAGTCCTGGAGGGCCAGTATCCAGCCCAGTTTAATGGTTCACCTCTTCTAACCCATTCACTAAACCTGATCATTATTAAGTGAAGTGAACTTGTTGTTTCTATTCAGGGAAATCCCACGGCCAAGACCTCTGAGATTGGAGTTCGACAACCCTGAACTAAAACCTTGTTTCTCTTTTATTTCTGATTGAAGCCTTAGTGACCCTTAAACACCTTCTGACATTTAACTACATTATCTCGTACAAGGGTCCATGCCCCCCATCATGCCACCTATCATTGAGCAAACACACCTGTCCCCCATTCCTACCCAGCTGCACATACACATAAACCAACTACACTAGATGCATAGCCTGCTGCACACATCCTTTCTCCTTCTGCCACTGTCATCACTGGAGGTCTCATGTGCTCTTCAGGCTTTTTTTTATATATAATCATTTTGTTTATGCTGGAAACAGTTGTGCAAGTCATTTAGAGAGCCATCAGTCTTTGAGCCATTTCTTTCACGCTGTCAGACATTTCGGCATCTTTAATTATTGGAATGTAAACCTGACAGTGTTCGGCTTTTGTAGTGAAAGCATTTGGACAACATTTTTAAAAAGAAAAATATGACACAAATAATTTACACTGAAATCAAGTTTATGTTATTGGAACTACAAAGGACACACAGTCTTTGATTACATTTTTGCCTTCAGAACCCCCTCTTTCAATCCAATCAATCCTTTCGGTAAGCCACCCTTTTAATATAATTTATTTATGTGGTGTAAACAACTGAGCCTAGTAAATGCACCATGTTTCGCAGTGGATTATGTTTCCTCTCACTGTGAGGCACTTCTGTCTGTGTGACAAGCTTTGTAGCAATGACAAGACAGATTTATCTTAAAACATTTTAATTGAACCATATAATCTCTAGAGACCTATATATTCACTATATTACTGAAGTCCTTCAATCGCTGCTGGAATGCTCTGATTTTTCTTTTACAAGATTTCGGCAACTACTATGATTAAATTATTTCTATGAAATAAACACGGTATTTAAATAACTAAAAATGGGAAATGAGAGACATGTCTGAATGAGAATTTGCTTGATTAGTTGTGCACTGAAGCTAAGAGGCTGATAATAGACATTATGCCCCCTAGAAAGAAACTGCTTGTGTTTTTGAGGTTGATATTGAGTCTTTAACCTGCTATTGAGTTTTGCACTTCAGGGCTCTGAGGTATAAAGTCTCATCAATTTTATCTACTTCAGCCTGTAGCTCCAATTCAGACACGTCTTGGCCAATTGAGTTTGGGATGTGAGGGATATTCTTCATTCCTTTAAGGGGACAGGGCAGTGCATAAGACATCCTCAAACAGCATTTTCTATTATCTCGACAGGCTTCTTGTTATACCACAGACATGCAGCTGTAGCCCAGCTCCCTCAGTCCTTCATCTGTGAACACGCAGGGGCTGTCTATACCCAAGCCTGCAGAAAACATTACAGCGTCTGTTCTGTGTGTGAGGTGTGTGAGATAAAACACCACATTGTCAAATTGTCAGGTCCAGGAACGTGAGTCTGGAGGAAGCTAAGCAGTGATCAGAGCATGTGTGTGTTTGTATGTGTATGTGTGTGTGTGTGTGTGTGTGTGTGTGTGTGTGTGTGTGTGTGTTTGACTTGCTCAGATTTCCCCTTCCGTTATTGTACACCTTCCAAATCGGTTTGAACTTTGGAAAACTGTGTAAGATTTAAGTTTATTTACTCTTCAGGTAAAATATCTTTAGGAAAAATAGATTTTCAATCTCAAAAAATTAAGATTTCCTACTGAGGTTGACTGAGGACGATTGTGTGGTTTAAGTTGCCTCATTCAAAAAGCAGTCTGGACAGAGTGGAACAAAACTGCTGTAGTTTGAATAGATGGGCATATGTAGGGGTATAGATTTTTGTAGCACCACAAAAACAGTGGCTTTATTTTGAGCTGATTTTGCAGCTTGTGTATGGACCTCATGGACGAGAGTGTATGGACTATATAAAACTTTCACAGAAATTCTGGAGAAATTAAAATATTTTTTATTTAATTAAAAGTGAGGAAAATTCTATTTTACATGGCATTTGAAGAATCTCATCTTAAACTTATTATTCAGTTATTTGTCAGGCAGTGAAGGGAGCCACAGACACAGACTTCCATGACTGAAGGTATTCTTTTGTTTTTCAAAACAAAAAGGCACGAGCTCCTAAACACAAAGGAATCCTGAGACAGGACAAGTGACTACGAAACAAAACATGAAGTCAGTTGACTGACAACTAAGACATGACTCCTAGTAACTTAAATACAATACAAACTAAACACAAGTACCAATGGAAACCAAAATTCACTCAGACGTAAACACAAGTGAGCTGTAACTAATAAATTCGAAAGTAAAATTTAGTGTACACAGAATATCAACTTAAAAGTCCACTTCTATAACACACAAAAGGAGCCCGCCAATCAGTGAAGTGACGTGTTATTAAAGTGTATTATTCAGTAACAGATTATTTATTAGCTCTCTGAAATTGATATGTGTTGTTCCCTCACAGTTTAAAGTGTTATTATTGTTATATATAGTCTTAATTGTGAATAAATGTATGTGTATTTAATTTACTTTGCATGTATCACTCTGTATGTATTTTCACCAGAATACTATTATTACAAAACAGAGACTGGTTGCAGGCCCATAGAGCACTGAGACACCTATTAAAGATCAGTGGATTTTTTTGCTCTTATTTATGCACCACAGTGTGTCAAAACTTGACCCTCTGGGGAATGCCAGCACTGAGGGGTGCTTAACCTCTTCTTTGGCCTTGTGAGTCATTTTTTGAACATTAAGTCCATTAATTATTTCAGGCCACCTGAAATGAATAGCAGAATTTATATCTTCACTTGTAAAAAACAAAGGTTCTCTGAGGTGGAACCTTTCAGGTGAGTGGGGTTTTTCAAAGAAATTTCCACAGAAAGGTACTCCTTTATTTTTAGCCTGTTTTCCCCATTTTTCTTACCAATCTATGGCAGTGGGCACATTTACTGTGCTCTCAAAAATCTTTTATCTGACTTTTAATGAAATGCTCCATCACTGTCTTTATTCAGCTTTTTTCAGTCATGCAAAAAGCAGCAGCTCTGTAAACACCTCATCACTTATCACACAGCCGCTACTGCACTCAGAGGGAGGTGGGTTCGTTTCATGACAGGAAAGAACCAGCAGAGGCAGAGCGGAAGATGCCAAACCAAGCTCTTTTCCCACAAGCTTAAACATTGTTTTGTTCCTGATGATTTTCAAAGTTTCAAAGCCTGAAAGGTAAATTGATCTAGCCATGCTGTTTTTTGGATTTTAAAGCCACTTCTGGAGCACTGTGGTGATGGCTAACCATGCATGATACACTGAGATTGCAGACCCGTTTTTGCTACACAGGTCTGGTCTGGCCTAAGTTAGCATATATCTGTTGTGCATGGAAGATCAGGTGGATATGATGAATCTGACGTGTTGCAGTGCTGCGCTGAAGATTTAGAAAGACTTAGAGGAAACTCTCCAGCTGTGTGGTGTGAAAAGCTGGAGTGCACTCAAGCTTAACTCTGTTTTGCACCTGTGAAATCCATAACTGTCTTACCAGAATTGTTCTGCCCATCCACTAGTGCATAGAAATGCCACACACGGGTGAGCGTCACTTATTGACACAGGCACGTAGTGAGGAATAGATGACCTAGGTGAGTCATCCAATTATTCAGTTGCATTAGTGAGCCTTCTGGGGCTTCACTCTTCAAAGCTATTTAGCAGAACTAATTGCATACAGCATTTCTCTCTCTCTCTCTCTGTCTCTATCTCTCTCTCTCTGTCTCTCTCTCTCTCTCTCTCTCTCTCTCTCTCTCTCTCTCTCTGTCTCTCTCTCTCTCTCTGT
>JBBMFX010073383.1:0-10467 GCA_037832545.1 Rhabdalestes septentrionalis
CAGAACCAGATTCCCTTTTGCTCCTGAAATTGGGGCTTCAGCTCTGCTGGTATTTTGTTTTCATATTTTTATCTCTGTTGATGTCTGGTTTTTGTAAACTGTGTTTTGTTGTTTTCATTTAAAGTGGGATTCTTTCCTGCTTCCGACAATTTTTAGTCTAACATACTTTTAACTATTTACACGTGAATAAAACTTGGTACTTTTTATATTATACCCACGTCTCCTGTCTTCTTGAATGAGGGAAACAAACCTGTGTGCTTACAAATTCCATTTGTGGAGTTTTGGGTATTGTCACCCTCGTACCACTTGGTCACACTATGTAACCTAATTCTTATTGGCTGTTGTCATTTCCACATTTCAAAAAGTGCTGACAATTCCCAATTTTATTTTATTTTCATCACTGGAACTGGCATATTTCAAATTGTAATTTGAAATGATTTTGTGAGATGCTGATTCAGGGTTAAAAATACTTACTGCATTTGCATATCCATTTCAACACTACATTTAAGTTGACAGCCTGCCGGACACTCTGATGTGTATGATGGGGTACAAAACATAATCAGTGCAAACTAGGCACACTTCTTTTAATACTACAACTGTCACCATGGTTTAGCTTCATTTTAGGGATATGCTGTATTTTTTGGAAAGCCAAATAGAAGACATATTTTGATGAAGTTGAGTATTGTATTAGAGTTTGAAGCTGAACTTCCTAACGCAGGGTTCGAAGCTAACTGGTGATACTATATTAAGAGAGACCAGCCACAGCTATTGTTATAAGATTAAACACTCACATACTAAAATTCACACAAACACACATGCATACAAATATGAAATATGAATGTCATAAATTAAAATTATTCTTTGTTTGGTGTTCTAGTCACCTGTAGTCCTCACACAGAGTAGACATTGCTTCAAATCAGTTTAAGGCAGCTCTAAGCAGTTTTATTTTTCAATGAGAGTAGCAAGAGACAAAGACAAAAAATATTAAAAGCATAGATTTAAATTGAGTTGTAGGCCCTAATTTTAAGTTTTAACTGAAGAATAATCCATAAAACATGGCCACTACTTTTAAGTACTTTTAACTTTGTTTCTTTTGGAAATATAATTGAGTAAAACCATATATTAAAAATTGATTTCTTAAATTAGCATCAGTCCTTGTCATGAAAAACAAAAATTTAAAATAAGAATTTTAACCCTTAAAATGCCAGTTAGATCACCTAATCCTAATGGTTTATGAAGGGAGAAAAGTAACCAAGTAATAGATGCAACCTGATTTATTTTTTAAGCATTATTTCAGCTAAAGATATATCAATAATTAGCAGTATCAGTGATTTATATGCATTGTTATTTTTTATGCAGTGACAGAAAAAGCATAAAAAAACTCACACTCTGCGTCTTCGTGGCCAAAAATGGCCACCTCCTGTTTGCACTCCCAAAATGATATAAAATTAATATATATTAATATTTGTCAACTTTCACCAACTTGATTTCTTAGATTAGCATCAGTCCTTGTCATGAAAGGATCTTCCACCTCAACACAGAGAGTCAAGCAAGAATAACAGTTAACCCTTTCTTTCTCTTTCTCTTCTTTTTTATTTGTTCTTTCCATCTTTCATTTCAGTTTTTCCCTCTGTTTATTTTTTCTTTTATTCATACTTCAATCTTTTACAAACATCTAAGTAACCCTCAATCTTTGACTCAAGTAAAAAAAATACCATAATAAAAACACCCACTTCTGTTCTGAATAATCTGTACAACTGCAATAGAACCGTTTAGTACAGTATCATTCGGAAATGAACTGTTAGATGCTATTCTATTTATTGAGGCACTCTTTACCTAATGTGATGTACCTCAAATGCCTGAAGTATGCAATGCAGCGATGCACGCAAAATTTAACAAAGAAAATGGAACGAGTTATTATACTCTTGTGGGGTTAAAGGGTTCTGGATGAAACAGTTAAAACATAAATGCACTAGCTTTTTCAGCCTGGAAAGAAGACTATTAGCAACTTGATCCTCTGGATATCCTGACATGTGCTAAAGTTTTTTTTTTTTCTCTGCACATCCCTTGTGCACACTGCACAGCCTGGGTAGATGAACAGGAATAGGTAAGAGAGAGCTGAGACTGCTGCATAACCCCAAATATCAAAGACAGCCTTGCTAAAAGAGCAGTTCATTAATGTTATTAACATAGGTCCACATCTCAAGAGTCAGGAAAATTATGCTGCATTGATCAGGATTAATTAGTATTGATCTGAATTAATCTAGTGGAACAAAGCCAACATACTGCTTAAGAGCTGATGAGGGATTACTCTTGCAGTATGTAATAAAGGAAATATATACATGTGTATATATATATATATATACATATACACAGGGTTCCTTGATTTACAACACAGAACCGTTCCTTTAACAGTCATGTAACATGAATTTTGGTGTAAGTCGAAACACAGCCAAGCCTAAGTCACTTACGTATCCTAACACAATTGAAAAATCCGAAAAACACCACTACGCCACAGATAAAAGAAAAGAAACACATAAGCCACATTACTGCATATTCTACTGGCCTGCACAACCAAACTAGTTTGCCCACGTAGTCCGAGAGAAAGATGCTAACACCATTGAGTGTTTTAAGTCAAAATGCCTTATGTCAAGACTGTTGTAACTCGAGGACATCAAACGTTTATGAGACTTTTATCTTGTTGGTGTGGAAAAAACATATTTGTATAACAGAACTTTTGTTTATCATTTGTGTTGTACTTTATCGTGATTTAATGTAAAACCACTTCTGTTTTGTGACATTGTACAATTTTCAGGGAAGTTTTCAATTTGAAGCAGAACATCTGTTTATCATTTGGCAAGCTTTTTCCATTTAATAATAGTAAAATCCTGTTAAACAAGATAGACATAGACCTTAGTGTGTTGAGCAGAATCACAGGGATTTGATTCTGAATAAATGTACTGAGAATGTACTGCAATTTGTGTATATTATATATACTTGTCTTTGGTCTTGTCACTGCCATCTTGTCACCATGATGTGGCTGTCAGGCTTATATGGACAGCTCATATGTCAAAGCAACAAAAACAACAACAGTGACTGTTAAATCCTGCAAGGCTCATCACATCTAATAGTGGTGGGGCCTTGCCACTCTCCATGAAGCTAAAGTTACAGTAAATAATGGCACTGTACCAGCCATCACTAATGGCCAGGTAATTTCATTAAGGAACATGCTGTTGCATTCAGAATGTGCAGTCTGGCTAGAGCTCTGGGAAATATTACATTTATAATTGTAATTGACAAGCAGAGCAGATGTCAACCTGGACAGGGAGAGCAGAATCCTGAAAAAAAAGAAACAGACGTGGACGGTACACCAGGTGGTCCAGTTAGCTGTGGAGAGCCCTTTATACCTGACTGCACCTCCCCACCTCACTTTCAAGAAGTGTCAGAACACAGGTGGCAGATGTGAGATTGTTTTAGAATGATAGCGAGGCTGTTGACAGAGATGTAGTGTAGAGAAGGTGAGAGGTGCTCTCTCTAGTAGCTGTCAAACACACATTGCAGTGCTAAGAGTTCATCACAGTGAGTTGTCACTCCATAAAGGTACTCACAGTTATGAAGAAACTGGGGACATGGAAAACGCCCAGAAGAATATTCTATCAGCAGAACAATCAGAAAAGCTTTTTCACAGGCACTCTCGCCACTTTTCACACGTCCTTTTCAAACTAACTTGAAAATTCTTCATGCTGGTTAATTACTCTGATTATATAGTAATTATATATTAATTCTGGCTCATAATTTGAACTAAAAAAGTGGAAGGAGAATACATATAATTTCCTTTTTTTCCTGCTGAGACGTTCTGAATTTGATTCATGTTTAATTAATCCTCACACTTTAATTTTCTACATGCCCTACGGACACACTTCAGACAAATAAAACTGGCCTGGCAATTACGCTGTTTGATGCAGTGTTAACTTTTCCGACTTGCTCTTAAAGACTGACGGGCTGCAAGAAGTTAATAATTTAATGGTTCACACTTAGCTGTGACAGGAGACAACCTTAAATTTGTAGCTTGGCTCTAAATTATTCAGTACAAGAGATGGGAAGAAGATCAATTATTTATGAACACAAATGACAATGTGTTTTAGGAGATATTAAACCTGATGCTAAAGAAAATGAGAAAATAATGTGATGCCATTTGTGGTCTACTGGAATAATTTATGGGATTAACTTCCAAACATTGGCTTTGCATTCAAGGACATTTCTGATAGCATCATTGACAGTATGCTGAGCGTCATGCATTACTTTTTAGAAACAAGCAATTGTGGTAAAATTTTATCTGTTATGTAATTACACTGATAACGCACAATTTCACATCGAGAGAAAAAACAGTTGGCCACTGGTAAATTGTCTTCCCAGAAATTGGAACAATAATGAAAACCAGACAAATTGAAAAAAACCCTCTGTTGATAGAGCAGCAAAATTATCATATAGAAATATGGGGCTAGACTAAGCTAAGTAGGAGGACTCTACACTTGAAAACAGATGTGTTAACAATGGCATGGGTTGTACAAGTTTTCCAAGCCACATAAAATTCAGGTGTAAACACGCACATTTAAAACACATAAATCGGATCACTTCAAGAGACAGCCTGAGATGCAATCAAGCCAAATGTCTTAGCAGTGTGTAAATGCATCTTTCAATTCAAGGCGCCTTCAACAACCAAGACCCTTTACAATACCGTGAGAGACTCTCCCCCTGCAGTGCTGCTCATAGAACAATGCAGACATTGCTGCTCTTTCACTCCAGGCATCAATTTCTCCCCTCTGTGTTTCATTTAAATTCCGCACTCCACTTTGAATGCCACAGTTAGCTCAAATAAACCATCAGTTTAGTTAAACTTTACTTCGCCTCATTTTTCACTGTTCCGCAACAAAATACACTGTTTTAACCCACATGGTTCATGATGGTGATGAATCAAATGGTGAAGTATTCTTACCAGGCATAACGAGGAGCAGCACAGATGATTGGTTCCTGTGTACAAAGTGATTTGCATATTACTTGTCACAGTAATCAAATGTGACTGACCAGATATGCATGTAAATGAATGTTGCTTCATCAGGATAAAATCCAGATGCAAGTCACTTGTGGGAGTAGTTGTAAGCAGGGTCTTAGTGAATGTGCCTATAGAAACGAGTTGATTTATACACTGTAAAAAAAACCTCGACTGGAGAAATCTGATGGCCAAAGTGTATATTTTTATTTTTAGCCCTCTCCCATTAAGGAAAAACAATCAGTGTTCTATCAGTGATCACATTTTATGCAATTCAAGTAAAACGAAATACATCTACCATAAATTCCAGACTATAAGCCACTACTTTTTTCCCAAATTTTGAAGCCTGCAGCTAATAATACAGTGAAGCTAATGCATGTTTTTTCTTTTTCATGATGGCAAAAACATTTTGCCTTGGAACCAGACCTGGCGCTAGACACGGATTTGCGGAGGGACCTTTGGGGAGGCACACATTTTATTGGCTCGTTTCGGGTTGATATTTTTTATGTGCATCTCGCCCGCTTCTGTGGCAGCTCAAACTTCCAGACTAATCCCGGGCGGCTCGTATTCCCAGGGTGAGCCCGAGTGAGTTTGAGGGCGGGTACGGCCCTCTATAGCCCGCCCATGAAGGAGATCAGGAAGATAAAGATGGCGACTAATGTATTTTCCTGGTAAGCAGCAGTGTATATATACTGTGTAGATTTTTACCAGTCATTAGGAGATGTAATGTTGTTCATACACTGTTCAGTAAAAAAGTATAAGCAACATAATTTGTGTTACTGATACGTACGTATATACATGGTAGCCGTTTTACAGACATTAATTAAAAAATAAAACCATGTGCAACATGTATTTGTTTATGTTACCGTAACGTTTAAAAGTAAAAAAAAAATCTGTGTAGAAATCTCAAATTACAACGTGAAAAACATGCGACTTTGTAGTCTGGAATTTACGGTAAATGTGTTTAAATATTCTCTGCTGTGTATACTAATTTTGGAATGATATTACAGTTAACCCCCACTTATTCGTAGCTTAGAATTCACAGCTTCAGTCTCTCTGGGATTTTTTCTGAGAACCACACCAATAATTGTATAGTCCTGTATTTTTATTGCTGTAAAATAAATTACTGTATTACTGTATTTACCTGCTTATACCAAAGCAAACGACAGCGCATACCAAAGAAAATCCCTGTGCATGAATTATCCAAAGCAAATTCCATTCAGACTCAAATCTGAATCTAAATCATTCCCTAACTACAGGCAGGCAACTTGGGGCACAGGAATCCAATGGTGGTGTAGGTAGGGTTCGAACCCATAACCTTTTGGTCCAAAGGCAAGTATCCTACCCACTGAGCTACCACCACCCCATTGGCATTTACTTAGCCCTGCGAAAGACAGCAGCGTAAACTGTACAGTACGAATACGGGTTTACCTTTACATTTTCTTTAAGGGTGATGTTAAGGTGAGGTTAAGATGAAATTAAAGTGTTTTGGGAGGCATAATTAGGGTTAACACTATAAAAATATGAATTGTAGCCGTTTTTTTTACGACATTACAAATTAGTGTGTTTTCACTATACTCGGGTGCTCTTGGAATATGTTGGGGGTTTACTATTTAAATTATGTCAGAACAATCCAGAAGGCATGGCTCATCTGCTCACAGGAACATATCTTCCTTTGTTCTCTGTTCTCTCCTTTGAAAAGAAAATTTTATATAGCCCACTCTTAGCACAAAGAGGTTGCAGTGGTAATTAGCATTATGGATATTGGTAAATACACTGCTAATATGGTGAAAAGCAGTGGCAGTAATTTGCACCTACAAAGTGGTGATTTATTCTTCATAAATGCTTCCTTAAATAATCTCATCTACAGTTTGACAGTGACCAGCAAGCCAATCAGACACACCTGCACATAATGAACCTCCACTTCTCAGTGCCACATTCAAAAATATAAAAAGAACAAGCATGAGGACGAGGGGCCATGGTGGACGAACCCTGAATGCCACAGCTTTTTTAGTGGCAATCTGTAATAGTGCTCAGTAATAGTGAACTGCACTAGTGAAGTGTAACAGCGATCAATAATAACATGATTTGAAACTGATTTGCTTTAAACCTGATTTAATGTGCCGCCTACCAAAAAGATATAACTGTCTCTGTTTGTGTCTTGTCCCAATTTCATGTCTGCTTTGACCTTTTTTTGTTATTATATAACAGATTCACTTTTTTCGATTGCAATGCTGGAATCTACTCAATCCCCAAATCTACACCAGTACTTTACTTACTAAGCTTGTTCTTTTGAAACAGTCATTGTTTTAAATGCTATAGAATTGCATTCTTTTCTGTTGGAACTGCTTTAAGATAAAAAAAAACAACACACTTTCCGTGGGTGTGGATTTCTTTCTCCACAGCGAGGAAGAGATGCCTGTGATCTCTGTGATCACCGTTCTCTTTGAAAAAAACATTTACTGAACTGGTACTTGGATCCAGACAGCCAGAGCCATGGATGAACTGTTCTGAAAAACACTGAGTGAGGGGGGTGTATGTAGTGGGGGTGCTGGAGCAGTCTGGGCGCGTGTGTTTGTGACAATTCGGCTGCTTTGTGCGTCAGCCCTAGGCACGTGTCACACTTCTGCACATGATCATCACTCATTCTGCCACTGCAATGCCAAGGCTGGCCAGTGTCAGCTTAGCCCTGTGGCAGCTACACTGACAAACGCTAAACAACCTAATTACCAAGCTAATCATTATACGCATAGCTCTGCAATCAGGCTTATATCCTGTTAAACTGTGAGAGATCACACATTTTAATTGCATCTTTATCAGTATCCACTGTGTGGCTGTGTGGCCTTGACTGTATTAGCTTTAAGCACTAGATAGACATACTAATAAACACATCCTAAGACATTTGTTTATTAGACTCTATTATTATTATTATTATTATTATTATTATTATTATTATTATTATTATTATTATTATTATTATTATTATTATTATTATTGTTATTATTATAATAATAGACTCTTATTATTTATGTATTATTATTTTCAGTTCACCAAAGAAATTTGCAGAAGGTAATGTTATCTTCTTGCAGGTATTAAGTCTAATCTAGATGCACATTAAAACTTAGCCCTGAGGCGAAACAGCTGCATGCATTCAGTACTTCTGTGTGACAGATCTGGGCAGTGGAATCATCAGTGCACAATGTAAAGGCGAGTATTGTTGTATTGTTTACTCCTAGTTAGCCCATAAGCTTACCTATATGCTTTTAAAGTAGCAAAGAATAATTGCTAATATACCACACTAAGCTCCTGACAAATGTACATGAAAAGCAAATTACACATTCATGTATTACACAAACCTGGTTTGACTCAGTCCATACTTCATTACATGAAATAGGAGCTGCTGATGGAATTGACTGGAGGCATCAAGGAGAAATCTGGAAACAAACCTGTGTTCTCCTGCCCAGCTCACAAAATCTCGCTGCTTTTTCACAAATAATTAAAATCTTGACATTTTTTACTGCTTTCTTGTTTGCTTGCATTTATTTTGACCTTATGTTTGCTAGCAAACATCTTATCACCCAGTAAGCAAAATGTGTTTCAATCCAAAGCATTCTTCAAAATGTTGCCAAAATAAGATCCAGTCCAGCTGAGCAAACCATTTTAATGATTATGTACTGGACTCTCCAGTGTCCAGATCTTTCTCCTATTGAGTTAGAAACGTGCCTCCAGCAAATGAGACAACAATGGTAGCGTGCTTGAAAAGGTGCCAAGAGGGTTTGGAGACATGTTATTTCCAAAATCTGCTGCAAAAATGCCACAAATCTGTTCCACTGTGAAAAAGGCAAATGGTAGTTATGTTTCATTTAAAAAAAATTTTCATATGCATTAAATTACACTTACAGTGTACATTGTTACATTACACTATCTTTACTGCCAGTATTTTTAATTACCTATATATGTGTGTGTGTGTGTGTGTGTGTGTGTGTGTGTGTGTGTGTGTGTGTGTGTGTGTGTATGTATTTGTATTTGTATTCGTATTCGAGTAAAATTCATAATGCAGTGCGCAAAGTCCTTCCGCCTCCCTCCCCGAATCTACTCCTGAAATTGGGCGGGGGGAATCAGAATATCTAAAAAAGAAAGCAAACAATCGGTCATATGTTGACACACCACTGCACACAATGTGAAAAGCACAAAATTCCTCATGCATTTAATTCATTCACCAAGTGTAGCAGCGTGCGGACGGGGAGCAGTGTGTGGAGACTGTAACCTCACACAGGGCACCTCAGAGGTGCCTTGTGGTTTTGGGGAACGGCCCATAACTCGCAGGGCGAGTGCCCTAACCACAGGAGAGGGGGTGAGTGGGGTTTCCTAAATACAAATATTTTTTTAAGTATTTGTCTGAATACCGTATTTGTGCCTTTCCGAACACTGTATTTGGATCCACCCCTAATATGTATATTCCACGAAATCGGTACATTTTCAACTTTGAAATTTTTTGTTTGAAAAGACATCCTAAAGGGACAATAATTTTTATGGTGCCATCTCATGCTACTTATTTTATTTATGTAATAAATGCTCATAAGCACCCACATTGCATAATATGGGTATCAGCTCAATGATACACACAAGATAACTGTTAGCAATATATCTAAATAAACTTTTAAATCTGTGTGACTACAGTGAAACCTAATCAATGTCACTCCTGTTACTTAGTTGTCAAACCTGTCACTCTGGAAAAATAACAGGACTGACAGTAACAGGGTTGACGGTTTCAAGCTAATTTGCCCCTAGTTAGCATTAGCTTAAGGTCATAAGAGCAGATGTCTTACAATTTGAAAGGGTATTACTTATAGATATGGTAAATATCAAGATACAAATAATAGTATTTTAATTAATATGTAAAAAATTGGTGACAGGAATGACGTGGTATGATGTCCCCACCCCAACAATCTCATAAAACAACACAATTCTACATTATAGAAGAGAGAAACTTACTTGTCTTTAAAATGTTGGAAATCCTCTTCCTGTAAATGATGTCACTGCTGGAATGCGCCATTATTTTACAGGGTTTTTTCAGTAACAGGGTTGACTTGAAATCAGGGGACACTGATAAAATGATTTAAATTTTACAGAGATGAAATGTGTTCATGCTGAAAACATTGCTTAACAATAAGATTACTTTTAGACCAATATACAAATGTGAAAAGTTGATCATTTTTCCAAAAATGTACTATTAAGAAGACCTGCTGAAAAATAACTTTCATAGTGAGACAATAAGCAGTTGTTAGCACAATGTCATGCAAATTATTTAATTTAATTACTTTTGAGGTAGTATTGATAACAGAAGACATGCTAATGTTATGTTTTGAAATTATGCATGTATCTGGTATTATAGTGATTTTATGACAGATTATTTC
>JBBMFX010073393.1:0-10467 GCA_037832545.1 Rhabdalestes septentrionalis
GGAAATGAGACTCTATGGAAGTCCTTCAGGAAGCCTGGAGAACTCTTCCTCAAGAACACACTAACATACAAGAGAGGCTGGATGTCTGGAAGCAGAATATGAAGAAATGAGGAGGGCTCAAACTTTTGCACAGTACTTTATATGTAGATCCATATCCCACAAAAGCTAAAAAGTGATGTCAACCCATATCAACCTACCTTCCCTCCTTCCTTCCTTTCTTTCTTAGTTAGTTCATTCATTCATTCATTCATTCATTCATTCAATCTTTTATTTTCCCTTAGGGCCACTAAAAATGTTTGTGTTTGTTTATGTACCAAAAGAGCATTATTAACTATGTTTTAAATTCAAAGAGATTTCTCAATCATTTTCCAACCTCTTTTTCATTCCAAGGCTCTAAGCAGTTTGACATAAAACACAATTCATGACTTCTACAAAAATGGGCGTGGCTAAGATGCTGTATGATGCAAAACTGGATGTTTGTGACATCACAACCAGCAAAAATCCAACATGGGGCTGATCTTCCACAGATTTGTTGTATTCACTAGGATGGGATGACACTAACATTTAAAAGCGTTTATTATCCAGAATAATATTTTGGTTCACATTAGTCTATTCTTAGTCTCTGAAGAAATAAATCATCTTCTTATCTGGAGATTATTGAGACTGACTTGTTTCTCCTAAACCTCGTGTTAGGAGAAATAAGGAGCAAATAAATAAATAAATAAATAAATAAATAAATAAATAAATAAATAAGGCAGAAGTGCTCCTGTTGTTCTCATCAGTTCTCAGTTTCTTCTCTTTAACACATTAAGGATCAAAACTGTCTGACTTTGGGAGTTGAGACTTGAGTTTGATCATTGAGACAATTTTCAGCCTCGTTTATAAGAAAAAAACAAGTTTTTCATCTGGATCTTCTGGTGGATCTGAAGATCTGAGGGTCTGAGCTGAATGAAGATCAGAGCAGCGAGAGGAAGGAGATTTCTTTAGAAGATCTTAAACTGGGATCGGTGCTGAGATCAGACGAAGCTCTTTCTCAAGAGCTGAGTTTAAGAAGTGGAGATAAAATGGTCCGAATCTCAGACTGGTGTTAAACTGAGTTCAGTTCTGTTTAGGAGGAACAGGCTGGACGGAGGAGAGTCCTATTCTGAAATTTCCTCTCTAATCTCAACCCAGCGAGGACCACTGTGGACCCTTTAAGGAGCCGGATCCGGAGGGGGTCCTGCTGACGTTCTCTTGGTGTAGAGGCATATGGTGAGGGATTATTCTGCCGAAAACAGGCTCTGGCAGCGCGACAGTTCTCCGCCGGTGGACAGCCTGCTAATCTGAACAGCATCCAGCGAGGAAATGACATATTCTTTGGCTTCTTCACTTCATTAAGTCTATCATGTTAAAGCTCTCGGCGGGGCGGGCACGCACTGCAGCCGAGCACGTACGGCGTGGAGGAGTGTGCCAGCAGGAGATGCGGCCAGGATTAGCGTTAGCATAGCAGCATATCAACAGTGTTTCGTGATAGAAGCAGCTTTGGCTGGCTGGCAAATAAGCAAGAATTCAGGGATGCTGAGAATACAGTTTCTATCCAAAAACACTGAGAACACAACAAACCGGCAGGATGTAGGAGCCCACATCGGTTAGTGTAGCAGATAACACCACCACACAAACCACACTATACCAATAAGAGTCCTTACACACACTACAAAAATAAGAGTTATTACACCACACAACTCCAATAAGAGTCTTTACACACCAAACTGCACCAATAAGAGTCCTTACACACACCACACAACACGAATAAGAGTCCTTACACACACACACACACACACAAACCGCACAACACCAATTAGAGTCCTCACACACAACACTACAACAAAATCTTTTTTCCTTGCCTTTTCCATGTAATGTAATGTGTACACATTCGAAACAGCCCATCCTGAATCCATTTTTATGGTGTCACAAAAGTCAATTTGTTACATATATATTCTAAACAGCAATTTAGTGCATTCATCCCTCAGCTTCTTGAATGAATCTTAATAAAGGCAGCCAATCAGAAAAGATATCAGTCTTAAAGGCACAGCAACAGAAAATAAATAAACAAATACAGAGCAGGGAAATTTCAATATGCCACTGCTGATGTAGTGCCTGCCAGTAAAATTGTTTAGTGCATTTGAAAGCCAGCATATGAATGCCAAGACAAATTAGCCTGCCTGCCGGGGCCATAAGAGACTCCCATTTATATCCCAGTGTGTTGCTTTTAATAATGAAAATGTAATGTGTATAACATTTATTATATGTAATATTTTTGCACAAATACTATGGATGAGAATATAAAGGGTCGTCTACAAAAAAGGAATGCATTAAGAAAGCAGAACTGAAAATAAAAAATTGTAAACACTATTAAAGGGTCTTATTCTACATTGTTGATTGGCTGCTTGACTGATTGATTGCCTGAGGACCTACATTTTCCATTATAACATCTCTTTGTTTATTAGATTTAAACAGCTTGTTTTAGGTACCACACCTTTAAGACTGATGCATGTAAATAATCTCCGCTGTGATTGGCTGTGGTGTATTAAGCCTCACCCAAAAAAGCAGTACAGGCTGAAACACGCCTCTTCCTTCATTGTGAGTCTGTGGAGCTTCACCACCTTCAGGCTGCACAGGTGGGTATCACCAAACAATCAATAACTCATTATAAATTGCTTTAGGTGGAATAGGTGCACATACATAAATAAATCGATGTTCGTGACATCACAGAAACAACTGCTCAGTCTGAGTAGATGTTCATTCATAAATGTGTTGGATTTTGTGACATCACAAAAACACTTGTGACATCACAAATATAACTGTGACATCACAAAAACAATTGTGACATCACAACAACAATTGTGACATCACAAAAACAACCGCTTGATATTATATAGGGTTGAGTAGGTGGAGTAGGGGTATTTGTGACATCACAAAAGCAATAAATTAGTAATTGAAATCTACTTTAGGCTGAATAGGTGGACATGTGTATATGTGACTCCCTTTATGACATAACAGAAACAGCCAGGAACTAATTTTAAATTGCTTTAAGTTGAATAGGTGCACACACACATGGATAGGTTGGTTATTGTGAAAAACAATTTACATACATCAAAACTATTTTGGGCCGAACAAGCAGACATCGAAAATGTATTGCTTTTTGTGACATCACAAAAAACCTAAATATTACTTAAAAGCTTAGTGTGAGTAGGTGGACGTATGTAAATACGTTGCTTTTGTGACATCACAAAACAAAATAAATAGTATGAATCTACTTTAGGCTGAATAAGTGGACATGTGTAAATGCAATGCCTTTTGTGATGCCACAAGTTAATTAAAAATCAACAATAAACAATTAGTAACCTCTTGAAATTTGATACCAGCCCTTTAAACGAAGATCTCAACAATGTATATACATGGGTTTACAAGGCTGTTTGTGTAAAAAAAAAAAACACTGTAGAATTTAAATTATTCATAATTATCATGTAAACACTGTAGAATTATCAGCTTATCAAAGAAGGTTTGAGGTCTAAACAGGTGACCTTGAGAGTCCTGCAATGTTGCAGAGCAAGGAGACTTTCCATTTACATATAAATGCAGATGTACAGTTTGCAATAGCCTAGCGATGCTCAATACTGTTATTATCAAGGGAAGGGAGGACTTAAAGTGTTTAAAATTAATGCCAGGGCGGAAGGAGCTAGTCTGGGATCTAATATCCTCCAGAGCTGCTGGTTGGTTCATAATAACGACAGGCGATAAGCATCCTTATGCTCCAATATTTCTCTCTTTTTTTTTTCTCAGATAATTGCGGAGCAGTATTTTGCAGCACTGCTTGCCCGGGCAGAAGGCGAAGGAGAGCCTTATTTGGCAGAGAAAATAAACGAGTATCATCACACATCCTTAATTCCACCAGATAAGATCAGGGCAGAGCAAAAATCCTCTTAAAAGTGAGGAAAGACGTTAGCTGCACAATGTGTTTCCGCCTGAGGGGCCTGGAGGGGCAAACTGCAAATAAATCTCTCCGCCTGAGTGATGGGAGGAATCATCATCGTGTTATTGCACGCCTAATTCACCAAATCTGATTCGCTCTAAATTTAAAACTGCATTCCGGGTTGCTACGAGATACGAGCGGTTCTCAGCACTGCCTCATGATAGGATGATTGACAGAAGTCCATCACATTCACATTATAGCGAATAACATGCATGCTCTGCTGCTGGACAAGCTAATTCCCACTCAGTCTAATGAGAAACTGAAGCAATCTTAGTATACTTTCACTGTGTAATATCAAGGGTGTGTCCCAGTTACGTAACAAGTGATGAAGTGTTGCTAAACCAGGATTCAGTACTTTGGAATTCTGGAGCTGCGCCTCATTTCTTCATATCTTGCTTTGAGTCATCAGACTGGTGGAAAAATACTTTTTTATTCCCGTCAAACTGCTTATCTCCTGGTTCTTAGTCTTTACTTATCCTTTATTTTATTTATTTATTTTTCTTAAAATCTTTCTTTTTAATATTTATATATTTTTATGTTAGCCTTTAGTCTTTCATTTGATCTTACTTTAACTTAATTACTTTTAACTCTGCATTTGTTTGTGGACGGCAAAAAAAGAATTTCATTTTCAGAAACTCAATTTCTTTTGTACACATGACAATAAACGCTTTAAATCTTGAATCTTTGAATCTTCACTGGTTAAGGAATTCAGTTAGAAGCTCTTTGTTCTGCTTGAATGATTCATACGTAGGTCACTGTGTGTCTTAACCAACAGAAACATTCCTCTGAAACTGGCCCGGTTCAGGGACTGGACTGGAAATGAGAGTCTCTGGAAGTCCTTCAGGAAGCCTGGAGAACTGTTCCTCTATGAACACATTAAAAATGCAAGAATGTCTGGATTCCTCAAAGCAAAATGTGAATAAATGAAGGGGATCAAAACTTTTGCACCGTACCGTATGTGCGAGCATATATAAACGGGTATTTTTGTCATTCTTTAAAATAAGCCCATCCACATAAACATTGTAAAAAAAAAAAACTCCTTTCATTTGTAAAATAAAAAACAAACCTGTCAGCAGCAGACAATACCAGCAGGGGGCGATAGAACTCTAACGTCACAGACATGCTAGCCAATCAGAAGCCTGAAAAAGTGATCCCGGGTTCTGGTAGGCTAACAAGAGTCTTACGAACTGGAAGGACTGCGGCTGCGTCCCAATAATTAGAGTCCTCTCCTGTCCATGGACTGATTCTGGTTCATCTCTGATCCAGTTCATCCACATGCAATTCAGATCTGATAGATTAAGAGGGCGCGGCTCCTCAAGAGGAGAATCAGGGCACATTGGAACACAGCACACATTTTTCTGTTTTTTATCATTTTGCTTTATTCATGCAATCTTACTAAGAAAATATAACTTTATTTTACAGTAAGAACTAAAATCTCGTTTCATTTTCTCTCTTTTATGACTTTTTTGCATTTTTGTCTGTGCTTGATGTCTTTAGTTCCTGTTGGCCATTTGTGTTGCAACATTAGGCTTCCCACACACACACACACACACACACACACACACACACACACACACACACGTACATGACTACATCACTCATAATCCTTTATTTTTCCACATCCTGAAACGATCTGTGCAATATGAGTGTATGGCACATTAAGTGTAAATGACAATATTAACTAAAGCCATGCTGAGAACCCAGAAGGAACCCAGTAGGGACCCAGTAGGAACCCAGAAGGAACCCAGTAGGAACCCAGAAGCTCTGTGGGGATCCTGAGATGTTCCTCCTGAGTTTCTATGGCTGCTTTGTTGAATGAAGGAAGTCACATGACCCCATGATGTGCGGTATAATCTTTACCCATGACCTAAAGGTTTAGACCTAAACTGTGTGTGTGTGTGTGTGTGTGTGTGTGTGTGTGTGGGCGCACCTCCTGGCAGTAGGACAGGATCTTGCTGGGCTGGGTGAAGCAGCCCTGGCGGCCCTGGGGGTCTGGCTCCCACTGACCAGTCTCAGTGTTCCTGTGCAGCAGCTGGCGACCGCAGTACATCGCAATCTGGGGCTCCACCTCCAGGGGGCCCACCGGACCGTTAACCTCCGTCATCGCCAGGGCCTGAGAGAGAGAGAGAGAGAGAGAGATTAAATTTCATCCTAAAGTTACAGCATGTAAAGGGTTTCTTGAGAAAATCACACAGTATGAGGATTAAAGTGAATATGGAACGCAGTAGAAGGACAAAAGAAAGACGAGGACAGAGGGACAGGGGGACAAGGGGACAGGGGGGCGGGGGGGCCGTCTTTATCACTACACTGAATGGTAGCAGGGCCATTATCAACTCTGACACTGAGCCAGAACCAGAATCACTGACTACACTAACACTGCTTATCCTTCTCCCATCATGCAGAGTGTGTGTGTGTGTGTGTGTGTGTGTGTGTGTGTGTGTGTGTGTGTGTGTGTGTGTGTCTTTGTACTTTGTACCAAATGTGTTCAGCTGCACAGAAATCACAAATACAGTCCCTGTGTGTTACAAACTAATGTTTAGAGATGTGTTTGTGTTTGTTTGTGTGTGTGTGTGTGTGTGTGTGTTTGTCTTTGTACTGTGTACCAAATGTCCACATGATTTATAGGAATACTGGAAAATCCGTAGAAGGGGGCAGATTTCGCTTGACCTCACAAAGTAAAAACATGGTTACATCAGCATACACGTGTGTGTGTGTGTGTGTGTGTGTGTGTGTGTGTGTGTGAGAGTGTGTTTGTATCCCAACAGAAGGCCATGGGACTGGCTTAAAAATGTTAGGAGAAAAGAACATTGTTAGTGCTTTATTATTTTCTTTTTTAATATTTATATGTTTGTGATATTTCTATATTGCACTTTTATATAATCCTGTTTTGTTGTGCAGGTTTTATTCTATTGGTTTTGCTGCTTCCACTGTCTTCTCCGGTTCTGTAGACTTTGCTGCCATAACAATGTACCTGTGTTTCCTACCTGTGGGACTAATAAAAGTTAGTTTTTCTCATCTTATCTTATATTGTGACCATCCAGTAGAAACGACTGGATCAGCTGTATATTGCAGAAAGCAAATCTGATGAAAGCTCAGAGACAGTAAAGGCCTTTTTCCACAGGCCTGCAGGAACTGTGCCGTGTTTAAACACATTATGATGATACAGAAGTTGAATCATGCTTTTATATCTTATGTAATAATCACACTCATGTTGCGATACTTATCGTTAGTATTCACTATACTGTTATTATGCTAATAATAAAATAAGTATTGCACCATATATCATTAGTATACACAACACTATACTGTTACGCACAATCACGTTACAATTGTCTATTTATTGTGTTGTTTGTATTGTGCTGAATGTAGCTGTATGTTCTCTCTGGTCCGTGGAGAAACGTCTCATCACACTGTAAACATGTTTAAAGCTGCACATGACAATAAAGTAAACCCCAAAGTTTCAGTTTATCTCAGTCTGGTACCGGAGTTTCTGACTCAATTCTCTCCACAGTTTCTGGCTGCTAGTTCCAAAACCGCGTCCATGGAGTCGAAACGGCGGAGAGCTTTTTCTGTCAGAGCCGCTTTTCTTATCGAGCTCTTTTATTATTTCTAGTCCTGTTTGAGTGTTGAATGTTCTCTCTGCGTTCTTTATCCATGTGATGAGAACCGAAACCAGAGAACTTGTTAGTGAGGTCCTGGGTCTGTTTATACTGTTTCGATTGACTGTTTTTAAGGTTGGGTGTTGTAAAAAACACTTCATTGCATGTTGTACCATGTATGACACTGTATGTGACAAATACAATTAAAAAATCTGAATCTGGATCAAATTTACGCTTCTCACAGAGTTAAAGATAAATCTGTTAGAGTCGTAGAAATCAAACACTGAAATTTATCTCCAGCCCAGACAGACAGTTGAGCTTCATCACTTCCCAGCTGTTCGTTTGTGTCTCCTTTGTTGTTTTTTGTACAGACAGTAAATAAACAGTGTCCTCTTTCCATGTCATGATGAAACGTTTCGACCAATCAGAAAGCAGAGATGCGGTAGCTTGGCTGCGGCTCGTTTTGGTCCCCGCCATCCATCAGCTCGGGTTCGAGTCGCTTTATTTGTAAAGAAAAACATTTTCTTCACAGTACGGATCCTTGTTCCAGTGGAAAGGAGCCCTAATTAACCAGCCATGAGCTACTGTGTCTACAAAAGCTTCCTTCCATTTGTCCATTTCCTCCTCTATTTATCTCCTATTCTTAATCACCAGCTATTTCCCCTCGCCGTCTCTGATCTCCACGCCGCCGCTCTCCCCAGATACATCTCCTTAGGAGATTATTCTGAAATGGGCCGACGATTACTCTGCTATGATTTACCAAAAGCATTTTGGCCCATCCAGAAAGACGAATAAGCTTTTGAGTGATTGGTTGCCATCCCTTCCACACTGACGCTGGTATTGAAATTGCAGAGTCATCACCTAAATCTGGGTCTAATACCACATAGCACTTCATCTACCTTTCCTCTCCACACAAACACACCTTAATCCTCACGGACCCCTCGATCCACAACTCGTCTACGAGCTTCATCAGTATCCGCAACTCCCCATTCACTACTCACGCCACTAATCTGTGCTCCAGGTCACTAATCCAGGTCAAAGCGGTTCCCTTTGGGTCACGATTGTAGTGTTCTGTCTTATTAAATACGGCCGGTTTAACTCGTCCACCAATTACCAAAGCCTTCACGAATTTAATCAAGTATACAGGCCAACATCCACCAAGCATGGCTTCCAAATGTATCATGAAATATTGCTCGATTTTATAAGCACCGCATATATTAAACTTGGGCAGAAGCCAAAATAATGCACTACACAGTGAACAATGTGTAGATGTGAATACAGCCTGAAAAAGTGCAACATTTATAGACTTTGGGCCGATTTGGGCAGATTTGGGACGTAGCCTAAAATAATGACACAGATAGAACAAAATAACACCCTGTACTGAGTATCCAGACATCAATTTGAGAAATAACCTCAAGGAGTGCACTCTTTTGCATTCAGTAAATTGAGGCAGGAGCCGAAATACAGCACTACATAGTGAGAAGTGCACAGATTTGGATCTAGCCTGAAATAGTGCACTATTCTGCTAATCCGGCATCTAGCAAATTTTCACAAAAGGCAAAATAGTGCACTACATAGTGAACATTAAAGATATGCATAGGGCCCAAAGTAGTGCACTGAACAGCAATCAGGGCCTAGATTTGGACTTAACCCAAAATAGTGCACTATATAACCACTTTAGGTATGGGTTTGGGCCACAGCCAAAAATAACTGTCTATTTCATGAACACTGGATTCAGTAAATCTGGACAGGGGTCAAAACAGGGCACTATGAAGTGAACATGACAGATTTAGACATGACACAAAATAGTGCACTACACAGTGAACAGAGCACTGATTTGGACACAGCCCAGAGTACTTGCTTTGGTCAGTTTCTTTACTTTAACCTTTTTCTTTTATTAATCTACTTAATATGCCAAAGATATAACAGTTTTACAGACAAAACGTTGTTTTAACGCAAAATAACAAAAAAAAAAGGGTGGCTCCCGACTTAAAATTACAGCTCATCTCTAGTCTGCTATTTTAAATCTATTCCTTCAGCTTTCCTCCAGATTCCCGGTTTCTAGTTTATTCTCCCTCCTGGTGGTCCTCCTCCCTCATCCTCCATGGTATTGATCCTGGATGTGTTTCCTGGTCCTGGAGGCGGGCCCGAGGGACGCCGTGGGCTCCAGCTAACAGTAACCCTGATCTGCAGTCAGGTGTTAATACAAGCTCATTGACTGCAAAGCCACTTCGGTACATCACAACACAGCACAGGGGAGCGGAAACCAGAGCTGGATTGATTGGTGAGCTGGGTTTACTTGGTTAGAAGAGACTTTACAGCAGTGGTATGGACAAAGAAGCTGTTTTAGCATTTCTAACTAAGTATCAGATGCTGGTGTAAAATCGGTTGCTGTAAAATGACGCAAGCAGGTAAAATGGTAAATTGTTGCCATACGATAAAACAGCTGCTTATATGGAAGTTCCCCCCAGTGCGTGTTGGTGCTCAAGGTGTCAGGCATCATACGGAACGTAGAACCAAAGTTATTGTTATTTTTAAAAATGTAATTAGAAAAAACACCTCTTGGGTTTAAAACAAGCGCTACATGCAAATGAACATAAATAACAAATATGAGCAATTATCTTTAATTTTAGGTTTTAGAAACAAACAGAAAAAACACAAGAACTCAGAAGCTGGAGAAATTTCAGGAGAGTCTCCGCCCACAAGTGGGAGGGGAAAACCTGCAGAGGGAGGGGCTCTGGAGAGCGGCCGAAAGAAAAAGCAGCAAACAGAGAGAGTGTAGGAGAACCAACACCGGTTCTAGACTGTTTTACACTGGTTATATTTACTGAAATCAGAGTTTACTGATACACTCTG
>JBBMFX010073403.1:0-10467 GCA_037832545.1 Rhabdalestes septentrionalis
GTTTATATATATATATATATATATATATATATATATATATATATATATATATATATGTACACACACATACACACGGTCATGTGTACTTTGCCCACTTTGTGTGTGTCTGTGTTTGTTTGTGTGTTTCTGTGTGTGGCTGCCTGATTGTGTGTGTCTGCGTGTGTCTACGTGTGTCTACGTGTATTCAGTTTAGGAAGAGATTTTTTTATGTACATTATTTCAGTGCTGTTTTCTGTTAAATTGTGCATTATTTCATCACAGAGTCTTGATTAATTTTTGATTAATTAGTGACTTTATAATTAAAAATATAAAATGCTGTGACTTCAGTGACCCGCGGTATTTCTATGTATCGATGCTGGCAAGCCTGCCTCTGATAATGGAAACTGTATGGAAGAAGGAAAAACACTCAATCATAATGTATAGAAGTCTTAGACACCAGAGTAAATGATGTTTAAAACCTGTTCAACAGAGCAGTATGTTTTTAAAAGCCAATATTAGATCGTATACAAATAATATTAATACAGTAGATAGTAATTTTATGTATGTCTGTGTATTTGTGTCAGTCATTAAATTAAATTTAAAAAATCTAAACAACGGCTGGAGGAACCGAGAAGAAATCTGGAACCGAACCTGTGTTCTCCTCACCAGCTCACACAATATCAAACTTTTACAAACAGAATGAATCTTGGCATTATTTAATGCTTTCTTGTTCTGTTTGCTTTTATTCTAATGTTACCGTGTGTATTTACTGGCAGATAAATGGCTGTAAAGCATTTGCTCAGGGGGCTAAGACTTTTGCACAGTATTACATATTAATGTAAATGTTGTACAAGTGAACAGGGCATTTCCACTGGTAGCTCCATCGCACAGTTCTCACACTTTAAAGGGTATGGAAATGGAGCCAATATGATTGTGATGAGAAATATCATTTACTTCAGTGTAACTTGAGTTGTTTTGTGTTTTTTTCCTCCCGTCTTCAGGCCCTGTTCCAGCCGGTTCTGGCCACAGACGACTTTCAGATGTTCCGTTCTCTGATGGTGCAGAAGAACGTGGAGCTGCAGCTTCAGGCTTTGCGTGTCATAAAGGAGAGAAACGGTACTGAAACATCCCTGCTCTCTCCAGTCTTTTTCAGGGGTTTGTGCTGACATTGGAATCAGAATAACTTTTAATGGCCAAGTAGAATTGCATATACAAGGAATTTGACTTCGGTAGGTGTTAGCTCTCTGTACACATGACAATAGACATTTAGTGATATACATACAGTGAAGGAACCATTGGCACATACTGTACAATAAACACAACACACATGTGGGCACGTATGACACGTAGTATACAAATAATGCAGCTAATAGTGCAAACGTAGTGGTGCAAGATTCGTAGTGCAAAAAAAGAAAACAAATAATAATAATAATTAAGTAAAAATGTTTTCTTAAGGACCTTATGAACTGTAACGGACATTGTTGTAATGAATTTTTGTGTTAGCCTTTTCCTCTGTAATGTGCGAATTGAAGTTAATAAGTAGGTAATAAGCAGTTTATTACAGTTAAAAAGGCAGCAATGACAGGCAGCAGAAAAAAAACTTGTGGGGTGTGTGTGTGTGAGTGTATATGTGTATAAAATGCACAGGTGTCTACTGTTTTCTGATCTATGACTGTGTGTGTGTGAGTGTGTGTGAGTGTGTGTGAGTGTGTGTGAGTGTGTGTGAGTGTGTGTGAGTGTGTGTGAGTGTGTGTGTGTGTGTGTGTGTATAGAGCAGCTTTTCTATGGTCTGTTTTCCAGCAGCTTCACTTCTGATTAAGTTTCTGATGGATGTGTGACACATACACACCCACACAGTTCTCTGAACATCACTGTTTTAATTGTTGCAGTTGTGAAATAATTTGGGAATGTAATTTAACATTTCCAAGGGATGATAAATCAACTATATGTATTATTAAAACTTTTCTCCAGACAATTTTGTTTGTAATATTCTGTCATTGCCAGGTGCGCTGCCTGAATGTTTGACTGACGGTGTGGATGTGATGACTGAGCTGGAGCAGCAGGAGATGCAGATCTTGCAGGAAGTTCTCAAGTACGCTGTTCTCAATGCCTTGTTTTTAGCAGTTTGCACCCAGAGCAATTGGTCAATTGGTCAAACTGACCGGCAATGCTGTGCTGTTTCTTGCTACCCTTGGTGTTGGATGTGCTGCAGTAGTTTCTGAGGGAAAAATGAGTTTCCCCACTTCTGAAGACTGCTGTAACTCATCTAATGAGATTGGTGCCATTCACACTAAGCCAGGCCTGTAAGACTGTGTGTCTATGGATAGTTAAGCTCATTAGGGATTCACCAACATTAATCAGGTGGAGTCCCACTAAAAGACAATTGAGTTAACATTTATAGCCTTGTTTTAATTGTTTAAATGTCCTTCCCCCCCACTGATCTCCACGGCTTGCAGTGTTTCTGTCTACTACTGGCTTAGGTCCCCCTTAAGAATGAGGCCTAGATAAACTGCCCACCAGGAGCTTAAAGGAATTTCTCCCAGCATTTAGTGCATCCACCCATCACACATGCCCCAGTTAAACTGTTGTAATGCACCTTTTCTTGTGGTATTACGTGCGTTTTGGCCTTTTCAGACATTTTAATAGAACATAGAAGGTATTCCTACCTCTCGTACTTTTTTTTGCCCTGGTTTAATGGCCCGGAAGTTTCTGTGTAGATGACTTAAGAAGATAATAGTAATGAATTCCATTAAGAGATCACAGTAAGTGTCAGAGCACAGATCAGAAGGAACAGGACAAGAGTTTAAGCCTCTAGCAGTCAGTGTCTCACCCCAGTATGTCTTGACATATATTTTCTTATATTTAAATATATGATGTAGTTCTTTATAGATAACCCACCCCACCCCACCCCCAATGCAGGGTTTCTGTCCTTTGCTGCATCAGAGGTGAACTTACTAACCTGAATTTACCTGCAGGTCTGAAAATATCAGGAGTTACGTAACATTATGCTGTTTAACCCTGGAAGCTTCTAGAGCAGTAGCTCTCAAATTCTAGGCCAGTAGAAGTCATGAAGTGCACATTTTTGTGCTTTACCCACTTTAAAATACTTCTTTGGACCATGTGAAGTGACAAGTAATTTGCACTTTGAGCACATATTTGAGAAATATAAAAGTAGGAATGGGTTTTCATGGCTTGAAATAGAGTCCTGTTATCAAACAATTTGAATAAAATATTTTTTTTTTATCACATTATTGAGTGGATAATGTTAAATATTAGTCATATATTTTGTCTTCCTATATTTGTCTTCTTTGCCCAGATATGACTAGTGATGAGCCACTCCACGTTTTTCCACGTTTTTACATTAAAATTAATGTTATTTTTGTTGAAATTGTGCTGTTTATTAGTGGGGTTACATCACAGAATAAATAATCTAATTACCACTTATTAAAAGAGCCAAAAATATGCACAACTACGCTGACTTTAAAGGCATTCCAATGGAATTTAATTACACTTCAGAAAAAGGTAGCAGCAACAGCTGTATAATCAAAAACACTATATACACTATATAACACATCTAAATAGTTCAAGTTTTCTGCCCATTTTAGCAGCAACATCTGTGTAAAAAGTGCAAAACGAATACATTTGTAATACGTGAATTCAGAGACAAGGCAGGGCAGTGTAATCTCACCACTTCTGTACTTAAGGAGGACCAGCTGAGTTATGAGATCCTCAGCTTTAGCCTTGACCTGTTTTGGGCCAATCATCTTAATAGTTCTAGTATTCTGTCCATTTTAGCAGCAACAACTGTGTAAATAATAAAGTGTAAAACAAATAAATTTTAAATTACATTAATTCAGAGACAAGATATGGGTTAGGGGTGTACAGAGCGGGTGCTATTCATATCTGTATTTGTATTTGTTAAAAGGGAAAATTATTTGTATTCGTATTGGTATTCGAGTAAAATTCATAAAAGCGTAATCTCACCGCTTCTGTATTTAAGGTGGACCGGCCGAGATGCCTAACGTTAGCCTTGTCATGTTTTGAGAGATAGAGAGAAGGGAGAGGGCAAAACAGCAAACAAAACACACAAAATAGCCCCTAAAGAACCCCAGAGAGGGATTGAAGGAGAGCTAAGAATCTTATCCGATATTCCTCTCTCTTTTGAGTTGTTTGCTGTGAATTTGTTGCGTCAACGAGCGTCTGCTGCCGACGCATCTCGTATTACAGCTTACAGTTTCAGGTCTGTGAACTGGAGTATAGAGATCGGGGCTGTCCGACCGATATCTGATATCAAATTTAAGGCTATATCGGAACCCGATACCAAGATCATATCAGAT
This sequence comes from Rhabdalestes septentrionalis, assembly GCA_037832545.1. NCBI lineage: Eukaryota > Metazoa > Chordata > Actinopteri > Characiformes > Alestidae > Rhabdalestes > Rhabdalestes septentrionalis. The sequence goes on from JBBMFX010073403.1 coordinate 4,317, forward strand.
CAGGATGACCTTAAGGAGAGGCAATGGGGTTTTTTGGCCATAAACCCACATTTTGGCCATAGAACCAACATTTAACAACAACGAACAATCATGCAATCACACTTCACATTTTCTTATGGAAAAGTCCTATTTAAGGTTTCAAGTCCTTTGTGATCGTAGCCCCCCTCAGTCTCAGTTATAGAGTTTGGGCTCTTTGGAGGAACCGGAGCTTTTTTCAATTTGCTTTTGCATTAAGCAGGTTAATGAGGAGTCTAGCCTCTTCCTGTCCCTTCCAAAAAACATGACCGCAAAATCTTGAGGTCGTCTGAGAGAAAGGCCTCAAATATCCATCCTTTTATGCAAGAACTTCTCTGAAGTTTGGAATGTAAAAGGACATGTATTAATGACATGTGTTATCAGTGTCATTCCTTTATTCTACAGCTTATTGGCTGGCAAGCAAGTAAGATAAATGTCTGAATGAATGTGTTTGCATTCACTAATGTCATAAATAAACAAAAGACATGGTCTTTTGCTGAGAAGTGTCCGATACATTAATAATTTTGCTGAGTGCATTTTTATAAAGGAAAATATTTGTACATGTGCTGCCGTTAAAGTTGGTTGATTACCCATTTATGTTGGACTCAGGACTGCCCTCTAGTGTCTGACATACATAGAAGAGTATATTGAGTGGCGTTTCTACTACAAATTCTCTCTTGTAGCCTCTCCAGCAGCTATAAGTATTTAAAAGTCTGGGCTACTGATTGCACTGGTATACAAAGCGTAATAATCATCAGTGTGGTTAATAATTTATCACATGTCAGAAAAAAGTTAGAAACCAGGTTTTGTTTTGATTTTGACCGCGTTTCCTCCCTGCAGACAGTCTAAGGAGGAGTATGAGCTGGAGATGGCTCGCAGGGAGCTGCTCGAGGAGGAGGTGGGCTCCACATCCGCCAGCTGTCATGACAGACCAGTGAGAAATGGCATTGACGTTCAAGCCCCTGCCCACTCTCCAGCCCAGACAATCAATGGCGTGAGCAATGTAAGTCATCCACAGGTCATGAGAGTCACTATGGGCTTCTGTTTGAAAGGATAACTCAGTGAATAATCTAGTGCACTCATCTCCCCAAGAAGAACACAGCCAAGAGATCAGATGTTTATACATTTAGCTTTGCTCTGAAGCTAAAGTACCACCAATTAACATCATATACAGTACTGAGCCTCGCCTCATTTCTCAAAATTTAGCTTCCAAAGATCCAGATTTTCAAAGAATCTAATTTCCAGTCCAGTCCCTGCAGGGGCGTCGGGGACGCGGGGGGGTAGGGTTTGTGTGTGGGACGGGGTTCAGTATACTGGTGGTGCTGAATGCTGAGCGGTTAGAACTCCTTGATCTAGGCTCCTTGTTTTTAGACACTTTACAGCTTGTTAGTAAAACTTTTGTTCACATTTCTTTCATTTAATCTCCTCAGTATGACAAAAATGTATTAAGCTTTAATGTGATATCAAACAGGTCTATGTGTTTACTGTTTTAAATATGACCGTAATATTTTCAGTTTGAATTGACCATAGTGTGTAAAAAAGCTGGATTTTGGCCATATCTTGTCCATCCTCAGTCACCGTACATCTCTTGGTTGAGTGACTTAAGTACAACTACTACCAGGGGCGCCTCCAGAAATCTTGGGCCCCATGAAAGATTTGAATTTTGCCCCCCCGTCCCTTTATTAATATAATATTACTAGCCCCTAACAGGCCCCCATGTCAGTGCTGGACCCCTAGAATCTTTCCCCCCCTGGCGGCGCCCCTGACTACTACTACTAGGCTTCTCTTTAAACTGCATGGTTAGTATAATGGCATGTGTGTGTAAAAGGTGCTGACATGCAACATGTTATTATTTTTTGTTGTTTGCTTTATAAACTGTCTTTGTTTAATGTTTCCTGTGTCCACAAGAGACACCATGTATTTCTACCTCGTCTGCACTTTTTCAAGGTTGTCTTATGGTAGCATTTTTTCATGATCAATCGCTCTTGCTGACTCTTCTAGTATTAATTTGTGCTGTGCTGTGCTGTGCTGGAATTTGAAAAGAAAGCTTTGCTTGTGCAGTGGGAGCCAGATTGAGCTGAACCAAAGTCCAGGGGGCTCCCAGGGGGTGTGGCAGTACCCTGACCTTCAGTCAGCATGATGCTGGCCAACACAGATGTCTATAAGCTTGTGTAGCACAAGTTAACTGTTCAAATTAATCAACTTGAAAAAACTGTAATAAAATGATTTTTTTTTTTTAATCAGCAGAATTTTCTGCATGAACATATAAAAAAGTCTTTTCCACAGTATAAACACAGCATTACATATTCATGTTTATTATTAAGAGCACCTCCTACTGGCCAGTTGATTTAAAATTTTTAACAATTTAAAAAAAAAATCTCAATAAATTTCCATCACTTTCAGTACAAAAAGCGTTACATGAGTCTCTGTGGGAAACTATCTTAAGGACATAATATAAACTGGTTACATGATACACACTTGTCTGTTCATATGAAAATTAAGTGACTGTTTGCTGTCTGTCTGCTATAAGCACTTAAGTGTCTGCTGCTCTTTTGTATTGCACCCATTAAGTATCCATATTATTCTCCACAGATGAACGGTACTTCGTCTAAGAAGGAGGGGAAAGCAGGGGAGTTAAAGCCGACAGTTCCAGGAAGCAAAACGCCTGCCAAATCATCAGGTAACTTCTTAATGCACTTTAACACGGCTCTACAGGAGTCGTGCAGTCTCAAAACTGTACTGTGCTGGTACTGAAGTTGTATCGGGTTCTAAACTGTACTGTGCTGGTACTGAAGTTGTATCAGGTTCTAAACTTTACTGTGCTGGTACTGAAGTTGTATCAAGTTCTAAACTGTACTGTGCTGGTACTGAAGTCATCTCAGGTTCTGGTGTTCCAGTATATCTAGACCGGTACCGGAGTTTCTGACTCAATTCTCTCCACAGTTTCTGGCTGGTCGTCCCAAAATCGCGTCCATGGAGTGGAACCGGTGGAGAGTTTTTCTGTCAGAGCCACTTTTGTTATTGTGCTCTTTTATTATTTCTAGTCTTATTTGAGTGTTAAATGTTCTCTCTGCGTTCTTTATCCATGTGATGAGAACCGAACCCACAGAACTTTTTAGTGATGTCCTGGATCTCCTTCAGGTTTCTCACAGAGTTAAAGATAAATTTGTTTAGAAAACCAACACTGAAATTTACCTTCAGCCCAGACAGACAGTCGATCTGGAGCTTCATCAGTTTCCAGCTGTTAGTTTGTTCCTCCCTTGTTGTTTTTTGCTTGGACAGTAAATAAACAGTGGCCGTCTGTCACGGTAAAGGTCCCTCCAGGAACACACAGAGACCTTTTTCCCATTTTGGTTTCTTTATTTTCAAACTTACAAAGGAACAAGGCTCGAGGGCCAACGAAAATACAAAAGGCACAGGGCACTCAAAACCAAAATAACGACCAATGCTCGCATCCTCGGATGCGGTCCTTTTCCCCTATAAATACAAATTCCCCAACACAAGCCACCCAACTAAGTCCCAGACCCAGTCTCTCCCTATCACTCACAGCTGTTAGCGATTTCCTACTAATTAGCTGGAGTGACAGGTAGAATCCAACCCTCAAAACAAAACTAAGACAATAGTGCCCTCTAGCAGGCACGCCCCATTATACCCTCTTATATGATGATATTTCTCCCAATCAGAAAGCAGTGATGTGGTTTTATTTGTAATTGGAAAACATTTGTTCATAGCACAGCTCTGTTCCTTGTCCCCGTGGGAAAGCACAATTAGAGGCTTCATACTCTGTATGTGTATTTGCATTATGGTCTGGAATTAAAGTACATTTTTGTTTGTTTTTAACAGAGAAAGAGACCAAGACATTGCCAGCAGTCCGAGCACCAGTCAAGGGCATTGCCTCGCAGCCAGTTCCCAAGGAGAAGACTGTCAATCCGGCGGCAGAGAGCTGGCTAGAGGAGGCCCGCAAGGAAGCTGGCATCTCCAAACCTTTCAAAGTGAGTAAAAAATGCCAGGCTTGCACCAACATGTTCAGACTGATCTGCTACTCATCTCTGCATTGCTTATCTAAACCTCAGAGCTGGTTTTGGAGCCACTTGTCCTCCAAGGCAGTGTGAGTTAATGGAAAAACACAGGCCATAGACCCCGCCATGTTGTGATTACATACAACTTATAGATCGGATGTTCGGGAGTGTTGATCGTTAAAAATGTTCATTATTGTGGTCGAGTCACTGCCATAACAAATGGGGAGATACCATTCCTGAGTGAGCATCGGGAATTCACCTCATTCGGCCGGGTTCAGGGAGAGCCGCTGAAAATCCAGTGTGGAAGAGAAATCACCCGCTTAACAGGTGGTGTTTGGACAGACGAGCCCCATGACCGGAATGAGTCAACGTGTGAACCATGTGTGGGTTTTTTTACACAAGGGCACTCATTTCTCTGCCGTATTAATCTCTTTCACGACTGCAGCATTTTCCTCACCTATTTTCAAGCCAAAGATGTATGTTCCACCTGTTTTCAGGCATCATTGACCATAAATGTCTTAGGAGCAGTGAGTTAATGCTCCCCTCTGTGGTTGAGCAGTAAAATACGGTGCTGAATGAAGTGTCGGCAGTTAAACACCATGCTGTCAACGTTTGTTTTGTTTTTTTTACTCAAACTGTTTTTGACCATAAAACCGATGTCTGTGTTTCTCCAAACGCTGGTTTCATAGTAACTATGTAATCAGACTTCTCATTTTCTTGCGTAAATGCAGTCTAATTGTCTCTGTTGGTGTGTAGGAGTTAACGGTGGCCCAGCAGGAGCAGCTGCAGCAGAGAGCGGAGTATCTGAGGCAGCAGAGGGACAAACTGCAGGCCCTGAAGAAGGAGCAGAAACCCAAACCAGTCTGTGCAGATGAGGTTCCAGCAGCCCCAGTTCCAACACAGGTAAATGGGCATGACGCTTTTTTCACAGCTCCCCCAAGAGGTTCTGGCATTAGTTTTACAGAACTCAACACTCATTTCTTTATATTTTGCTTTCACATGTGCAGAATTTCTTGTATTCATGAAGAACAGTTCTCCAGGTGTCCTGCTGGACATTCAAAGTCCCTGAACCTGACCAGTTAAGACACACAGTGACCTACAAATGAATCATTCAAGCAGAACAAAGAGCATCTAACTGAAGTCCTGAACCAGTGAAGAACCAGGAGCAGATGGTTCCATATGATGGGGCGGTGATCAGTATACTGGTGGTGCTGAATGCTGAGTGTGTGGAACTCCTTTATCTAGGCTCCATGTGTCTGTAGGAAATTTGCAGCCTGTCAGTAAAACATTTGTTCCCATTTATTTTATTTAATCTACACATTATGTAGAAGTTTAAAAGGAATACAATGGTGTTTTTGCAATAACAATGAGATTCATAACAAAATGTAAAGAAATGATGACTCTTGCATAGTACTGTAGTTTTAGATTGTTTATAATGCATATAATGTGTTGTTTTTCATTCTTCTCCATATACTGAATAGGGGAGTCAGAATGTGGTGTCCAGTAAGTGAATGGTACCATCAAACTGATGCACCTCTTCAGACTAAAGTTACAGTTTCTTTTCAGAAGCTGGAGTAAAACAGAGAGGAGATCCAGGTTTTACTGTGTAGGTTTTAGTCCTGAGCTAATCATCCCTTTTGTCTTCTCTCTCCCGCTGCACGCTGAAGGAGGGTGTCCTGAAACGGCAGGGGGGTTTGAACTCCTCCCAGCCGCAGAGCATCAGCCCTGCGGCCCCTAAGGTGACCAGAGAATTCAGAGTTAGAGTAGCAGAGCGCTGTATCTCTGTCGTTTTCCTTAGTCAGCCCCAACCGAGAACATCCTTGGTCTGTAGTGTCTTTTTCCACTCAGTGGTGGCCCAAGGGAGCCCCTTGTCCTGCACTCTTTGATGTTTTCCCTCCTATGGGTGGTAGGAGCCTAGTGGGTAAAACACTTAACTGTGAACCTGATAACCACAAAGTCGCAGATTCAAACACTCCTGCGTTCTACTACTGTGTCCTTCACCAAGACCCTTAACCCTCAGTGTCTCCAGGGACACTGTCAGTAACTAATGACTGTAAGACTGTCTCTGTAACTAATGACTGTAAGACTGTCTATGTAACTAATGACTGTAAGACTGT
>JBBMFX010073412.1:0-10467 GCA_037832545.1 Rhabdalestes septentrionalis
ATAGCTGCCATGGTACACTTTAGGGACAAAAGTAATGGGACGCCTGACCTTTACACCACCAAGGTCTTTAATGACATTGTATAGAAATACTTAAACTTTGATAGGGAGCCAGTCCGCCCTTTGCAGCTAGTACAGCTTCTGCTCTTCTTGGAAGACTTTCCTTAACATTCTGTGCATGTATGAGGTCTGACACTGATGTTGAATGAGAAATCTCCATTCCAGTTCATCCCAAAAGTGTTGGATGGGTTGGGGGCAGGGCTCTGTGCCCAAACCCTGAAAACAGGTGTCTCCCTGTACTTTTGTCCATATAGGACCTGGGACAAAGTCATGCTACAGTAGAAAAGGTTCTCTCCCAAACTGTGTCCGCAAATGAGAAAGCATATTTGTAAGAGTATATATATAACAAAATATATAACAAAAACGTGTCAAACATAGGTCATATATTAATTATTTTTGTAATGTTCCTATATTTATATATACATATATATATATAGGCCCCCTGAATATATATACCTGAAAGTAAGGCTTAGCCCAAACCCTGAAAACAGGTGTCTCCCTGTACTTTTGTCCATATAGGGTTTATGCTGTGCTGTGTCGCAAACACAACTGTTCTTTGTCCAGGCCTGGACCCTGACACGCAATCTAATCACTGTCTCCGGTTACCTGTTGCTTTGTCTGCTGTGGCCTCTCTGACCAACTTGGGAGGACTGTGGTTGGCAGTGAATTAAACATCTTAACACGATCACATTACTCCTGAGTGATGCTGAAATAAAGCCTGCTCTTTTTGGGGGCCTATTTAAAAGGCTTTGTCATGTCAATAAGAAAATGTGAGCCTAATAATCATGGATTTACAACAATATTGAATTACTCCTGTTGTGGCTTGCACTTTGTGAAGTGGGTCCAGTAGAGCAAACGTCCAGTAGGTTGCAGTATAAACACATAGCTCCACAATCAGGTTTCTATCATGCGGTTTCTGACTGAGTTGGGTTAGTGTTCAGTATTTGCATTCTTGCTTATCTTCATCTAATCCTGCAGCTAGAAGGTTTGTATAAAATATTTGAATATTTTCACTGGAAACAGGTCTTATCTGTTCCCTTTTGCATAATGCTCACAGTGACCTCTCCGATGCTCTTGTCACCGGAATGATGAAGGGCACGTACTGTGAAAGCCTTAAACCCTAACTAACCAAAACGTGTCAAACATAGGTCATATATTAATTATTTTTGTAATGTTCCTGTTAAAATATTCAAGATTATTTTGCAAATTCCAAGACATCTGTATTTATCTTAAGTTCAAACATCTCACAGATGTTGGTTGAAGGAAATTAAATCGTTCCATGAAACAAGCAATAAAAATTGACCAGCACTATGAGTTACTGTTTTAATAAGAAATGTGTCAAAGAGCGAGTTGAAAATGAATTATTCTTTAAAATAAGAAATTCGCCACGTTTAAAATGCGTCCTCTCACCAGTATGTTCGAATGCTAGAGATTGGATATGTTAGCCAATTGCTGGTTCGTCGAGTGTTTAACGTGCTTGTGTCATATTTCAAAAGGAAATTTGAATGTAAATTTATATGATCTGATTGTGTAGAATACCTGTGCATATTACCACCTGTGTAATATTATATAGGTTCCTCTCGTGCCCCCGAAAACCCACTGTGACATGGAACCCCACAAGACCTTGAAAGGTGTGCTGAGGTATTTGGAAATAAGACAACAGTAGATCATGAGGTGAGGCTTCCATGGATTGAATTATATTGCCCAGCACGACTTCATCATGATTCCTTAATAACATTGTAGTGTGTCAAATTCTGGGGCGTGTTTTGTCCCATTGAGCAAGACCCGCCATCTTGTTTACTCACAGTCACATTCAGCTATGAATTACACTTGATTTCAAGTGACAGCTACAGATCATTTTTCATTGTTAACAAACTACCTGGTTAAAACTAAGCCAATTATCAATGCCATTAGTGCTATGTTTAGGTATTGGGTCAAACGCTATACTACTGCTAGCATACAACCCAATGTTCTGTCAAATTTAAAAGTTATTTAAGGTGAGGATCTGTAGAGGCCTCTTTAAATAACATGTTCCCAGCTGTGATATCCTCGGGTGGCAAAAGTTAGATTTCATCTGGTTAGTGAGTGTAAAGTCAAAACATAGCCCAGAGCTAATCTTGATCATAAAGATGTGCTGAAGCTAATTATGCTAATAAGCAATCCTTATACTTCACACATAAAAACACCTTTTTGAGCGAGATAGGATTACAATGACAAACATTTTCCACAGGGGGTTTTTTCCTCCCCACATGTCTATCATCCTAAAAGCAATGGTCTTTGCATTAAACACCCACATGCTAAGCATGCCAGTGACTACATCTATGTGCATCTCTTTTGAAGCAGATCTCAAATGATAGCCAGAGCTTCAGTTTTCCCCCTAAACACCCCATGAGTTTGGTGGTATCTAGGGTGAATAAAGATGATTACACAATAGACTAGCTTGGGGGAGTGATGAGAAAGGCCAGGGACAAACAAAAAGGGGGCACAGAGGGAGAATGGGAGGGAGAGAGAGAGAGAAACGGAGGGAAACAGGGGGAGGAGGGTGGTCAGAGGATGAGTGACCTCACAGACCTTATGTCACGCTGAGAGGTATGAAACGAGGCTGCTTTGCAGATTACTTGGGAACTCTAGCTTATATATTTGATCTTGTTTCAAAAGATGCACTGTATGTCTTCCAAAATCAAAAGTGATTGCCCTGTATGATGGGAACTCCTTATCATGGATCAATGTTATGGTTACATTTATACTGCTAATATTTAAACCAAATCTTTCTTTTACCCTATGTGCTCTATCCAGTGTGGGGGATGGGTTCCTATTTTGTGACTTTGTCCCTTTAAGAGTTTTTTTCTTTTCCTAGTGTTTTGGTTCATGGGTAAATCCTCTTTTGATTCATGATTCCTTTCAGTGGTTGTTCATGCTCTTAAGCAGGTTTTCCTTTTGAGTATTGTTTCTTCTCTGTGTTTTTCCTTTTTATTCTTGATTCCTTTCAGTGGTATTTCATTATCTATGGTAATTTTCCATGTTTTTTTCCATGGTTTTCCCTCATGCTCTTGAGGAATTTGTCATTTTGGTAGTTTTGGCATCTGGTTCTCCTCTGTTTTTCTTCCTCACGCTTTAATGGAACTCTTCCTGAACGCATTCCCTTACTCATCCTATTTGGGGGCTACACCTGCATTTCTGCACAACTGTCTATTGCACTAGTGCTGTAAAAATACATTTTGACTGAGTTTACACACTCTCAGTCTCTAAGGTAGCTCAGTGGGAAGGACACTTGCCTCTGGACCATGAGGTCCAGGGTTCAAATCCTACCTCCAGCACCACCACTGGGTCCCTGAGCAAGACCCTTAACCCCAAGGGAGACTGTCCCCTGTAGTTAGGAATGGAAGTCGCTTTGGTTAAAGGTGTCTGCTAAATGCCATAAATGTAAACCTAACTTTGTAAACCTCCATATACATTACAGACAAATGTGTGGGGTCACACCTGTTTCTCAGATATTTTAGACAAACATGGCCCCTAGTTTTTGGACACAGTTTCGGGAGCATTTTCTGTTCCAGTTTGACTGTGCCCCAGTACACAAAGCAAGGTCCAAAAAGAGATGGTTAGATGGGTTAAGTGTGGTAGCACTTGACTGGCCACACACTGACCTCAACCCCATCCAGCAAATTTTGCATGATTGCAAGCCGGGCCTTTTCATCCAACACCAGTGCCTGATCTCATAAATGCTCTACAGGATGAATGAGCACCAATTCCAAAAGAAGCCTTCCAAGAAGAGTGGAAGCTGTTAGAGCTGCAAAGGGGGACCAGCTCCATATAAAATGTTGTTTATTTGAAAGCAATATTATTAAAGTCGATTTTGGTGAAATGGTCAGGTGTCCGAATACTTTTGTCCACATAGTATACTCTATATCACTTAGATCGATTATGCTGTCAGCATCTCATCGAGAATTTATGATTTGTAATTCATTTATTTAAACCCCCTTATGGTTTGTGTGGCAGAATGATCATGTCTTAAGTGTGTTTGCAATGCAGCCAAAAGTAATTATTTTGTTGCAGAATTCTTTGAAGTGTCTGCATAAAAGAAAAACAATATTTAATGATACATAATGATGTTTTTAACAACCTTAGTATGTTCCCCACCTGTGGTGTTGGCTGCGGTTGGTCTGGGACAGGGGTGTTGTCTCACATGTCGTAATGTACATACTCATGTAAATTAGAGTTATCGAAGTGATATGTAAATTCATACCTTTGTTCCTCATTACTGATGAATATGTAGTATACATGGCGCAGCAGGTAGCGCTGTTGCCCCACACCTCCAGGGTTGGGGGCTCAAATAATGGTCCTGGTCTCGTGTGTATGGAGTTCTTATGTCCTCCTTGTGGTGGTGTGGGTTTCCACCAGGGTCTCTGTTTTTTCTCACAGTCCAACAATATGCACATCAGATGAATTGGGGATTCATCTGATGTGCATAATTGGCTGTAGCTGTAAGTGTGTGAGGGAATGATGTTTGTGTGTGTGTGTGGGGGGGTGTGGGGGTGTGTGTGGGGGGGGGGGTCCTGTAGGCTACCTGTGACCCTAGTAAGTACTAAGCAGTTACAGAAAATGAATGAATGTAGTACACCTGTTGTGCTGGGTTGTTTTGGTTCAATCTTCATCCACAGCTTTTTCTACCTCGTCACTCCAGACAGCCTCATTAGCCTCCTTTTTATGACAAGTATGGGTAGCAACAAATAAGGCCATCATCAAATTCTTCCCCCAATGACCTGAACCAATTCACATGAATTCATACCAGCTTTTGTTTACAGTATCTAAACTCCAAAGGATTTGACCTAGTTGAGAGTGTCCTTCAGTTAAACTGACTGTTATCTTATGCTATTAGCATCAGACTTTTCCTAGACAAGAAGACGCAAGTGTTAGCTGTTTCAGTTGCAACTACATGGTGAAGCTCACACAGTGTTCAAAACTACACTGGCAAAAGGTAATATCAGTTAATTAACATTTTATCAGTCTGTTGTATATCAGCGAGACACACTGAGGACCTTCTAGGCCTTTAGAGAATCCCTCGTTTCCAAAAAGCACCCATCTGTAATTGTTTGTTCACTTTTACTTACTAGAATCATGATGCTTGTTGTACACTGTATGAAGTATTGGGACACACCTGTTCTTCAGTGTTTGGGCTCACAAATGCTCTACAGAATTAAATGGGCACTCATTCCCACTGAAATGACGAAATCTAGTGGAAGCTGTTATAGCTGCATTGACAAATGTTACTTAGTATTAAAGTCTATGTATTTAATGCAATACCCTTGTTGGTGGAATTGTCTGGCATCCCAATATTTTGTTCATATAGTCTATTCACGATTGTAGTTCTGCTCTTATTCATTAGTAAGATTTGATTATTAAAAAATTGACCAATCACCATATCTTGGTTATTATTGCCAAGTTTAGAACTACAGGAGCAGGACTGTAGATCATGAACTTTAGAATACATACCAACATAATTCAAATAAAAGGCAAAACATATGTTTACGTTTTTTTATTTTTATGTAAAGGTTTCTTTTTTTACTTGATTATTTCTGCTTTCTTGATGCTCAACACATGTGCGCTGGAAAAAATGCATGTGGAGGAAAGTAAAAATTTTCTTAGTTATACAGTTGGGGAACAACATGAATGAACTTGCTTTGTTCTCAGTACATCTGTTATCTGCTCAGTCCACACCAGGCATTCCTGAGGTGCTAATAAGGTGAAGATAATATTGCATGTGGGCAGCGGTTATGTGGGCTTCAAAATATACTGGTAGCCTAAATATCAGGTAGTATGTGAAAATGCCACACTTGGTTGTATTTGTATAGACCTTTAGGCATTTGGGTGCCCTTTCCAATGAAAAATACAACATTACCATGTTCTAGATTTCCTCAAAGTTGTTGTACATGAAGAGAATATTTTACATTTACATTTAGTCCATGAAACTGCATGTGGATTATGAACACATTACACCCACAGGAGTGTATCATACCATTTGTTTGGATTTTAATTCAACAGTTTCCATTGCGTGGTACTATTCCATAGGACTCAACAGGCCATCTATGCTTAATGGGCTGTTTCCATTGAAACTCAAATCATGCTGACAAGTATTGACTCATGAATGGCAAAGAATTTTACACACCCTAATGTCACACCACCTCATATTCTACTTCGAAAGTAAAGGGTTTTTTTAAGTGTATAGCTGACTATAAACACTGCCAGCTTCAGCTTTGTCAGTACAAAACCTTCAACATCAAAAGTGTGTTATGCAACTCATACCCTTATCAACATTCAACTGTTGATTGAATGTTGATAAGGATTTATCTCTCGGCTCCAATCAGAACATAGTTCTGCTTTGAACCAAAGCAGAAGGCAGCATAGAGTTTTTGTTATGTTTTTCTGAGTTTTGTTCTCTGTGAAACTGCAAAATATCTGATGTTTTTGAGGATCCACGCCCAAAGAAGTAATCCCTTGTGACAAGGATGAGTGTGTTAATGCCCTGATTTGGGGGAAAAAAAGGTCAACGGAAGGTTTTCTGCTTCAAATTAACTTTGTAAACTTCCTTCATATACAACCATAGAAAAAAAGAAGAGACCACTTTTCCCTGTTTTTCTGTTAATTGTTTGTTTTGCACTTTGCAGTATTGTGTGTGTGTGTGTGTAAAATGAAGAGGTTGCTATTCTTTTATGAATAATTGAATTGTGAAGTGTGTAAAAATATGAAATGTCTCCATCTGTGTTGTGAGTGTAGTAGTGTTTGTAGAGCAGCTTTTCAATGTGCTGTAGTCCAGCAGCCGATGGGATAAATCAGAGCTCACACAAGCGCAAACTACACACCTAACATTACAATTTGAATTGCAATTGTTGTACAGTATAACATATCCAAGGTATGATCAATTATTTCTATGGATTATTTGTATATTTCCTTCAAAAGTTTTTTGGTTTGGAATTTTAAAACAAGTGTGGTCAATATTGTACAAAACAATACGGACATGCACATTTTACACAGACACACTCACACATTGCAACAAAGTGTAGTCTCTTCTCTTTTTCCATGTCTGTAGATAGATAACTAGCTAACTTATCATGCATGAGGATCTGCACCTAAAATTTGTACATTACAAATTTCTCCAGAACACTGAAGCTGGATTTAAAATGAAGTGACCACTTATAGTCACGCATGGACAGATCACAGCAGTATTTCTCTGCATTTAAACCAAAGTAAGCAGTGGGAAGTATCTTGAGTTGATTTCTTTGGTGCCAAGGGGACCACAGTGGTGGCAGGAGCAGTCCTGTGATTCGAACCCATTACTTTTGACTACAGGGGCAACTCCTAGCCACCAAGTCAAACACTGCCCGAATTAAGGAATATTTAGTGTGTCATCTTTGCACAGCAGCCATGTTAATCTTCTCTGTATCTTCTCTGTATCGTACTCATCTCTTCCAAGTGTTTACTGGCTGAAGTACACACTCTATAGGTTTGAATTTCCACTGTTCAAAGAACACAGCAAACATGTCAAAAGGAGAGTGGTGATAGTACTACCAGACCTCCACAGTGCTGACTCATCTGCGGCCATGTTTATGGTGTTAGATGCAGTTCAGCGGTTTCTGAACCGCATACACTTAGTAATCCAAGTCTGTTTCATCTTATTTTACATAGTTGAGATAACAGACACATAAAATTTCATCATGATCACAGTATCACGGACAGAAAAAAAATTGCATGTCCATTTTTGTCATTACTTATGATGAATTACGATGAAAAATAAAGACATTGTCAGTAAAGTTACCATGTAATCAGCAACAGTAAAGCAAAGTTAACACCTTTAATTTCTGGCTGAAAGTGAGGTTGAGATGGTTTCAATAAAGAGTCAACCATCATTAACAAAACCAAAGTGCAACATATCATAAAAGGTGCCACAAACGATATTAAGACATTTATGAAGGCTTTTATGCTGGCTAAGCCAGTGGTTAGTCTTTCAGACATAGTATACTGAGTAAATATATTTTTTGTTGTTTGATATATAGATAGATTTGCTTGTTCAAAATGATACATAATGAAAACAATGCTGTTGTTAGATAGTTTTAATAAAAACACATTATATGCACCACAACAGCATTTAGACACTGTGCTACTTCATAAAAAGCCAAATTGTTGAAATTTTCATCCAACTGCTGATTTACATTTGTCAGTTCCATGGCGTGTCATACTGGAGCCATTTTGGATGAAGGTGCATTGCATATGCCCTCATCCTCTTTTGTAGGCTGATTTTGTCACCAGGACTGAGCCACAGCCATGCAATATGTGGTCAAGCTGTCTGTCCTCAGGGCGACCACTTCCAATTGTGTGCAAACATGCAAAATATTCCCAAACAAAAAAAAAAGCCTTAGCTCTAACTTATGTAAAACCATGTCAGAGGAAAAAAAACAGTGGGAGGAAGAGAGGGGAATTCAGGTCAATCTGGAGGCCTGTTCCAGCTAGCAAAAATAAAACGATATCCTGTGATATATTGCGACACATTTACAATCCAAAAAAGTTTTTTGCATTAATCATCAATGACACGTAACAAACAAGGAACACCTCTTGAGTAAAGTTAGAATCTGATGATGGGTTACGCACTGTAATAAGAAAATAATGAGCCATAATTCATCTTTCGGAGCATGAATCAGCTGAGGCTGGATCTTCCTGTTCTAGGCTGGTGCTGTCAAGTAATTTAGGAAATCCACTGAAAATTCATGATAAAAAAAAATACTGTGCTGTTCTTTCCTCCCACAGTTTCCAAAGCACTAAGCCCTCCCAATGGTCCAAGGAAAACTCATCCCACCAGTGTGTATCTATAAATATATTTGTAATGTCAAAACCAAAAGCATTTCTGTGAGTATGATAGCATGGTTGCTATAAAACTAGAATTCGAACTTGCAACCTTCAGATTCTCTCTGCCTCTTACCAAGCCATTTATGGTTCAAGACAGCTGAATGCTGTAGCATTCACAGGATGATCATTTTTTACTTAACCACAACAGCGACAAAGTGATTAATACTCTGCCCCTGGTCACCCAACAAAAATCTGAATACAAGGGCATAGCAATCGATGTAGACAGGAAAATTGAAAATTGTGATTAAAGTAATGTTCAAAGAAATCCTATAACATGCTGTTTGCTATTTTATGAAGCAGTATCTGAACTGAAAGCATTTCCAGAGGACCTTCATTTGTGTATACATCATGATCTTGTGCACAACCTCTTACCTCAGATTACACAGAATGAGCTTATTAATGAACTCTATGCTGCAGTATTGAATTTGCCTTGTGTGCCTTCACAGTTGAATTGCGTTTATTTTTAAATGAACTTATTGTTCTTTCCTCGGCACCTCAAGACTAAATTACCAATTAACTCTGCAATTAAAAACTGAGCAGACAATGAAATCACTAGACAATTCATTCCCAGTTGATGGCTTGTTCAAATACAATTTAAGCAATTTAACAAGAGAATATTCATTAAGGTTCATTACAATTGTTGGATTGATGCTGCAATAAATGTGCTCCTTAATTAGTATTGTACCACTACAGTTAACTACCAGCTGAGGAAATGTTACAAGCATTACAGGAGCATTATAATACCCAGCTATACTGATTTTTTCTCTTCCACCAAGTAAATCCTTGTAGATGTCTTGGAGCATTATCTTGACATTGTCTTTTCATCCTAGTATGCTTCACTGTTTTATTCTTTATTTACCCCTTTGTTAAACTTCAAAATCCATTTCTGCAAGGCTCAGCCTTGGCCTGCCAATAAACCTAGTGGGTCAGCTTGAGTTCTGTGGGTTTTATTATTCTTGGGAACCCTCTCTGGTACAGTACTGACAACCTGAAGAGATTTCACCTCAGTCAGCTCAAGCTGATTGGATGCATTCCTTATCACAGCGCTTATCAAGCACCAATGTTTCATGGATCATAATGTGTTTATTTCATTAACACATGTGCTGCCATATTCACATTAGTGCTGCCTTTTTACCCCTTGGGGCCCCTAAAACGCCAGATCATGTAGCTTATAAGCTTTAAGGTAGATGTGTCCAATAGTGATGGGTCGTTCTTGAACGATTTGTTCATTTTGAACGAATCTTTAATGTGACTCGGGAACAACGAGTCGTTTTGTACGAGTGATTCGTTCAGTCGCGCATTTGCGCTACATCCTATAGTTTCTGTATTGAAATTATTGAGCCTCAAACCCAAAGACTCAAGAGATTAACTAATCAATTATCTTTCCGGCTCAGGCTGCATTGGTAAGCTAAATGGGCTGTCAGGTGATGAACGAACAACTGAAACCCGAAAACTTGTCAGATAAGAGGTGAGGTGAGTGTATCATAGATTAAAGACACAGGTAAACAATGAATG
>JBBMFX010073452.1:0-10465 GCA_037832545.1 Rhabdalestes septentrionalis
AAAATAAAGAAGTATCAATCCGCTGAAAGCGTCCTCCCTTCATCCTCTCCTTTCCCCTGCGGCTTACGCCGTGACAGGGACCTTTAGCTGGGTGGGTGGGGGTCGTTCGAACCACCCAAACCCCCCCTGGCTACGGGCCTGTACATCTATCTCTCTATATATATATATATATATATATATATATATATATATAAATATTGCATGTATTATCTGTATAATCTAAAACTCTGTTTTTCATATATATACATATATGAAAAGAGATTTAAAAAGGAGAGACAGAAAGAGTGAACCTGTAACCTTACCTTTAGTAACCATTAGTCTTTTAGTTCATTTCCTCAATCATCTTACAAACTTAGGACAGTTTTGGGTTCTATCATACCCCCACACGTACGCAAACACACACACATTGTTAGGGCCTATATACTCTATATAATTGTATGCAAATTGCGTTTATAGATTTTCTAAGGGAGAATATCCTCTACAGTCAACAGACTTCTGCATATTTTAATGCACAATTACTGTTTGTTTGCTGAATTTAGCATAATGGGGAAATAATGCAAATGTTACTGCACATTTTGTAGTTTACTTCTGTCAATGTGTTAAATGTAGCATAATTGTAATAATAGTTATTATTATTGCTATTATTATATGTATAGTATGTAGTATCTACACAATCTAAAATTCTGTTTTTCTTATATATACTTATATTAAAAGAGAGACAGAGAGAGAGAACCTGTAGCCTTACCTTGAGTAATCATTATTTTAATCCCACTAACATTTTTTGGGTTCTATCATACTCACGCAAACCAAAACACACACACACACACATATACACACACACACACTTGCCACTGGATTACTAGTGTAGATAGTGCTGATGCTGCAGCTGTCTGACCCAGAGGGGGTTCTGGGCACTGAAGGATTGCATACAGTCTGAGAGCTTGTCAGTATTGAGGTTATGAGGCAACAGTATATTGTTTTTTGTTTTTTTTGCAGGTGGGGTTAGAGTGAGTACACACCCTGGGGCTGTGTATATGAGTGTAAGTTCTCAGCTTGCATGTGTGTCTCAGTGTGTGTGTATGTATATGCAGGGATTTCCCTCCTCTTCTGCAATATGCTGCATTATTGTCTGTTGTCTAAGGCTCACACAGGAGATGTGTGGGTTTAATATATTTCTTATTTCTCCACTCTTATTCACCTTTGTTGATATTATCATCTTTATGGCTCAGACTATACGATTTCTGCCAGCCAGGAAAGAAACAACAACAGGAAATTTAAAAGATAACAAGCCAAGATATTACGATTCCTGCTTGTTGTTCTTGTTCATCCTATACAGATCTGCAGTTATGCAGAGTGCATGATTATCACCACTATCACACACACACACACACACCTTTGGTAAGAGTTATTTCTGGAGTCGGTAGACATAACAGTTTCAGATTTTCAATCAGGGGAAACATAGGCACGTCACTTTAGAGACTAAAGTGCAAAGGCGTCTGTATTTATCCTCCAGAAACACAGAGATTTACATACAGCTCCTCTCAGCTGCATCGCAATACTCTTTAACTTTAACCATAATTAACTTCCAGAGGGGAACCCTCAGGGCATTCTACACCTTTAAAGAAGGCCAAATGATTTCTGGGAACTAAAAAATGATTTTTTATTCATCATGTCTGACTCTGCAGGTTCTGCAGTTCTACTCTTGTTTCTTTTAATTTCTTAAAACAGCCAACAATTTCCATTTTATCATGGTCTCTAGATAAAAGCTGTAGCTATGAATTCAAATGACTCAAGCTCTCCCATTGGTTAGGCTTTCAGGTGATAGCTATAACTTATCTAATGAACAACCAAGTAAACAAGGATTTGACCAAAGGATCAGTCAGTCCCATCTACAGTGGATGGGACCAACATCACTTGAAGTCTTCTGTAGGTTCTGTTTACACCACTGACTGTGAACACGATCAGTAGTCTAACTAGTAGTAAATGGCAGCAGTTCTATTCCAGGTCTCTTTACTGAAGGGGTCTCTGTAGAAATGCTACATACACACTTCAGTGCAAAAGTCTTAAGCACTGATCCAAATAGTTCTAAGCAATTTTCTCAGCATGTGATAAAGTGTCTGTCTGCTAGAAAAGTTCACAGTAGGATGAATACAAACAAAAAAGAAAGCAGTAAAAAATATCAGGATTTCTCTGATTGTAAAAGTAGTTGATATCGTGTGAACTGGTGAAGAGAACACAGGTCCAGTTCCAGATTGCTCCTTGGTTCATCCAGCCATTGTTTAGATTGTAAAATTCCATTAGTGCGCCCTGATTTAACTTAATGAAGGACTGATTGAGTCAAACCAGGTTTCTGATAGAATCTACTAGAATGACTGAACTTCCACAAGAAACTGATATACTGAAATTTACTCCTTATTTACTGAAGAATGTGGTTTGCAAGTTTTCTGTTTAGTTTTATTTAGTATATTAAGAAATAATAATAGGAAGGCAACCCTCGCTACTCATCTGAAACGTTTTTAAATCTTATTTTGTAGGTGCCTTTTGTACATATGTATATGTATGTCTGTTACAAGCTTCAGAAGGAACACTGAAAGTCTTTTACACTTCGTCCCTCTGAGATCGGCAATCCCATATATGGGATTTTTTTACATTTCCAAAACAATGATCTAAAGCTCTGTGCGTTTTTATCCTAGAAACATATAAGTAACACCACTAGAAACCTTGAACCCTCTACTTAATATATGTTTTTAAAGAAAATCCATCGATGGCACTTTGTAAATAGAATAAAAAGAAAACTTTTTGGCCCGCTGCATGCCACAGTGATGCTCCTCAGCTATTCAGATGTGAAGCATCAATCTGAATACCTGAATAGCAGTGGCGTGATTGGCTCATGTAGTGGGAACAGGCCCCAGTTCACTGCTAAAAACAAACGTACATGCTCGTGTAGCACAAACGAGACAAGAACACTTAGAGGAATGATGTTCAGCGAATGGTAGATGAAGTGAGCTTTACCTTGATCCAGTCGAAGACAATTACGATGAGTAAGTATCCTAATACCTGTTTCACTAGCTGTTATAGATGCTTTTTCAGTTAGCTTTTGAAGCTATATCTAGTCTTTTGCTGGCCAGATGATCAAATGCCTACACTCCATGTGATGTTGTGCTCAGAGTTGCATGTTCAGTAGGTTAATCAGCCATCCTTATGTTAAATAGGCTAATCATGCATCATGATTTTTCAGTTGACTTATAAGGAGAATGAATCCATATATAGCCTTTTGCTGGCCAAAA
Organism: Rhabdalestes septentrionalis; assembly: GCA_037832545.1. Taxonomy (NCBI): domain Eukaryota; kingdom Metazoa; phylum Chordata; class Actinopteri; order Characiformes; family Alestidae; genus Rhabdalestes; species Rhabdalestes septentrionalis. The sequence continues at coordinate 3,288 of JBBMFX010073452.1, forward strand.
TGATCATTTGGCTAAAATCCATGTAAGATGTTCAGAGCTGCGTTTACAGCAGGCTAATCAGCCTCTCTATGTACAGCAGGACAACTAAAACTTCGAATTGAATTTTTAGTTATACTTATATACTTCATTATTATACTTATATAAGGTAAGTTGCCCTAATATGGGGCTTTTTATGTTTAATGTTTCCTTAGCTTTGAGAGGGTTAATGTAGCCTACAGATTTTGATCCCAATAGCATTAACACCAATAGGACCTGAAAGGGATGCTGGTCAAAATGACCAAATTAGCGTGTCAGCCTGGCTGTGATAGTCATGGCTTGCTGCTGCACTTTCCACACAATAGTTTAAATGATCCAGGATGCTTTGATTGTCACTAGAGATAACATCTGCTGAGAACCAGGAAGACATCCAGTAGACATTCCTCAGTGGTTTTGAGCCCTGTAGAATTTTACTACTTGGTTAGGCCATTATGGTTATGCCCCACAATGACCATTAACTTTCAGTGTTCTAATAAAAGGCCATGTCAGGGGTGCAGAAGCATGACCAAAATTTAGTGTTTGCCTGTGTGTATGTGTGTGTGTGTGTGTGTGTGTGTGTGTGTGTGTGTGTGGTCAGTATGTCAGAAGCAGGATTGATTATTCTCAAGAGTTATGATTAACCCTACTTTGATCTGACCTCTTCATGACCTCTAGCAAATTACAGCCCCTGTTACAATGAGAAACATACAAGCTTACAAAGTGTTTTCCTGAGTGCTGAGTGTGTTAAATGCTCATAAACAGTGTTAACTCCAAAACAGCATGGAAAACAGTAGCTGAGCAGCTTGAGGCCAAAACACTGCAGCCGTACTCAAGTGCAGCAGGGTCATATGAGATTAACATGAATAATCATCTGTGTTTTCTTTATATTAAAAACATTTTTTGACAGGGCTAATAAAAATGGACATTTAAGTGTATGTAACTATAATGACTTCTGTTATAAGATTTTTCATGTGTGGATTTACAATATTTTTGCGGCTTCAGGGACCATTTACAAGGTTACTTCTTCTCATATGATCCATTTCTGAAATGTCTTCGTCCCTTAACATGCAACTCTAGTGTAGCTTTACAACTAATGCATGGAAATGTGTTGGTTTTACTGACATCACAAATCAGTGCATCCAAAATATTGTGGAGGGATACTTCAAAAATTCAAGCCTATTAAAAACAGACCAAGAATCAGTTTTCCTTAATGTCGGCACATTAGCTAATAAAAAGAAAAGATGAATATCCATATAAAAGTCCCTTTACATACTGTGACTGAAATAAGAACAGGATATATTTCATACATTATTGAAATGAGTTAGATCATGTTGCTTAATTAGTGAAAAGCCCCAACAGTAGGCCCATCAGTGAGACAGTTTTTTAGTTTTATTTAACACAGAGACATGCAACCTGCAGTTATTTTTACCCCAAAACCCACCCATGTTTAAAGTGTTAATTATGTGAAGTTTGAGAAGGCCTCTTATCATCCACCTCCAAACTCAAATTTCAATAAGGTTTTTAATCCCAGCATGACACACACACTCTCACACACTCCTTTAGGGAATATATGTTACATAGGGAAATACAGAACCGCTCCCTCTGCAGGGGAAATGATACAACAGGACTTTCTTACAGAGGATGGCAAAGTCCAACACTCTAAATACCTCTGGTTGGGAAAAAAGACTATTATTTTACAGAATATAAATATATCACACACACACACACAATCACACAAACACGTAAATATATTTTGGCAGTGACTGCATACTTGGTTCACATGACATCAAGTGTACACACCCACCTTATGATCTTTTAGCATCTTTATCTTTATCTTATTCCTTCCTTTCACCCGTTTTTTTAGGCTGCTGCTGGTCTGTGTGTCTGTCTGTGTTCGTGTGGGTGTGTTTCAGGTTGCCTTGTGACGCCGTTGTCATCGCCTCCGCCCCTGGACTTGGCGGATTGGAGGATTAGAATTGGCGGGAGATTTAAAAAGGACGTTTGGCGGCCAGAAGGGGGCGGCAGTTCAATTAGACCTCATGAGCCGGTGTCCCCCTGCTGCGTGTGACCACTACTTTTGTGTTTGCCCACTATGGGTTATTTCTACCCGTGTTTCTACCTTACAGTTAATAAATTATATAACTTTTATCTGCTGCGTTTTGGTCGTGGTTGGTAGGCTGGAGCTTCTTATGGGTCAGAGTATTGTTTACTTTCCTGAGCCTACATCAGGATGTAACAACCCCACCGAAATAAATGCAGTTTCAAAGAAGACATTTTCAGGCCCCATACAGTGACCAAACATTATGAATTTCACATTAGACCTCAGACCACGCCCCCCAAACACACACCTGTTTAAACTGGACAATATGGAAAAAAATATTGGGACAGAGCTATCTCACGAATCACACACATTAATGCTATGCTACTACTATGCCTATGATAATGCTATGTTAATGCTAGGCTAATGAGCACACTAACATGAATGTTAACGTAAATGCTATGTTAATGTTAAACTTATGTTAATGCTTTCAGGCGATTTAGGAGCAGCAATTTTGTAGAGGCCATCAGTTAAATAAGACGCTGGAAAGAGATTGAGCTCAACAGCCCATTTTAATTTAATTTAGAGTAATAAAATACAGGCCTTTAGGAAGAACAAATCGAAAAACAAGAGAGACCCTTGAGATGCTCCACAGAGGAAATTCTATGGTATACAGTATAAAGACAAATACAAAAAAATATTTGTATCTGGGAACCCCACCCCTCTCCCCTGTCACACGCTCATGTGGTTAGGGCACTCGTCCTGCGATCAGAAAGTCATGGGTGGATCCTGAAGACAGCCAGGTACCTCTGAGGTTCCCTGAGTAAGGTACCGTCTCCACACGCTGCTCCCCGGGCGCAGAGTTCATGGCTGCCACTGTTTCACTAGGTGAATGGGTTTAAATGCAGGAGGAAACAAGGAAGTGTATCAAAACTTACAACTGTCATATACTTTAACCTAATTTATAGGTTTGGTTCAGTCAGTGATAAAAATATCATGATCATTGTATTCAATAATAAATGTAAAAAAAAACTGATTCTTGTAAGTCTGTATGTGAGTGCGATTAAATGCGATTAATTAGATTAACTAATCGCCACACCATGTAATTAATTAGATCAAAAATTTTTATCGCTTGACAGCACTAATATATATATATATAGGCAGGGGGGCAGGGAAGCGGAAAATCTAAAAGTGAAAGTGATCAATCAGTCACACGTGAACACACTACTGCACACAGTGTGAACAGCACGAAATTACTCCTCTGCATTTAAACCCATTCACCAAGTGAAACAGGGGCCGCCATGAATTCTGCACTCGTGTGGAGAAGTGTGTGGAGACGGTACAGGGGAGCAGCGTGTGGGGACGGGGACCAGTGGATGGGGACGGGGAGCAGCGTGTGGGGACGGTGGGCAGTGTGTGGGGAGCAGTGTGTGGGGAGCAGTGTGTGGGAATGATACTTACTCAAGTTACCTCAGAGGTTCCTGCAGTATGGAGGATCGACCCACGACTTTCTGATCGCAGGGCGAGTCCCGAACCACGAGAGTGTGTAACGGAGGGGGGGGCGTCCCGAATACAAATATTTTTGAAAGTATTTGTCCAAATACGGTATTCGTAAAAAACACGTTATTTGTGCCAATCCGAATACTGTTTTTGTATTTGTCTCCACCCCTAATATCGCACATACATACAGACATTACAAGAAGCAGGTTTTTTTTACCATTTATTATTGAATACAATGGTCATGACATTTTTATCACTATCTGAACCAAACCTATGAATTAGGTTACCGTATATGACAGTTGTAAGTTTTGATACACTCCCTCGTTTCAAATAAACCCAGTCATCATTATGATCGCTATTTCAGCCCCATTCAGACCCAGATCACCCCAGCTGCCTCTCCTACGTCTCCCAGCTCTCTCTCACACACAATACGGCCACAGCACTGAGACTCCGCCCCTCTGGAGGTCTGGGTAGAGAGAGCTAAATGCTACGGCTAATTCCAGCCCAATTTCCCCCTCTCCTGCTACCTCTAGCTCGACCAATACCGCACCTACACTAGGATTCACCACCACTTTCTCGATGGGCAAAGTGTTGAAATAAACATGTTTGTGCTTCGTGTTCACTCTCTCCTCGCACGGCCGTGCAGCTGCGCTCAAGATTGAACCGGGAGACGCGCGAGCGTCTTTTCCAAAAGGCAAATATTCTCCTTAAGAGTCCGAATCGGCAAAAAACATTCACTAGACATCACAGGACAACTTTTTATGAGTTATTTTGGTGTTTTTTTCTTCTCTCTGGCTGCTCATGCAGTAGTGATTTGGGAAGATGGTCTTGAATTGAAGTACTACATGTCTGCCAACTAGTGGCAGAGCTTAAAGCGTTAATTGCGTTAAAAATGTTAACGCATAATTTTTTTCTGTTATTAATTAATCTAATTAACGAGTTAAATTCCCAGCCCATATATATATATGTGTGGGTGTGTGTGTGTGTGTGTATGTATGTGTGTGTGTGTGTGTGTGTGTGTGTGTGTGTGTGTGTGTATCCTTTCATGTTCTCGCCTTTTCAGAGCTCAGTATGTATGTATGTATTTCCTTTATCAAAACGGAATAAAACAGTGTGTGAAACTACAGTTGTTATTTCTTCTGATAGAATGTTCTCCTTCATCTATATTGATGTGTGAGTCTGTATCTTCTCAAATGAGCAGTTTGTCACACATCCATTTTTTATGTTCTGTTCTTGTGTTATGCCACTTCCTTCTCTCTCTCTTTCTCTCTTTGAGTCTCTCTCCTTCTGTGTAGGCCTGCCTGTCAGAATCTGCTACAGAATAAGGAGCAATGAGGGAGATGGAGAGAGAGAGAGAGAGATAGAGAGAGAGAAACAGAGCTGCAGTAGCTCAGGTTCAGTGGGCTATAATGGTTTCTAACAGTGTCCTCTAATTTAGAAATGGGGTCTTCTTTTTTTTTAAATGAGCTCTAACACCCTGTGTTTTTTCGAGTTCTAACATTGTCCTCATGTTGTTCAGTGGGTTCTAATACCCCCTTGTTTTAAATAACACTACAGTTTTGTTATGAGTATGTTTTTAAATGGGTATTAACACCCTGAAACTTTTATACGGGGTCCAATATTGTCTAATGGTTCTAATGGTTCCACTGAAAATAAAGTTCACACCACAGCAGTCTGGTTTTAATTACATCCCACTGTGCACAAGACTTCATATGTTAAAATACTCAATTATTATTATTATTATTATTATTATTATTATTATTATTATTATTATTATTATTATTATTATTATTATTATTATTATTTTATTAGTATTACTGTTATTTTTATTATTATTATTATTTTATTAGTATTACTGTTATTTTTATTATTATTATTATTATTATTATTATTATTATTATTATTATTATTATTATTATTATTATTATTATTATAGACTAGTTCCACAGTTTTTTCAGTATCATGACATTGCAGGCAGCTAGTCAAGCATTTACACTTACAGCATCCCCACTGAGCTGCTCGATAGGTTTACGCTCACACACTCACTTTTACACACTTACTCATTTCTGTGTGCGTGTGTGTGTGTGTGTGTACTATAATGAGCTGTGCCTCTGAGTCTCTCTGATATTTTCACGAGTCAATATTCTCCAGAGAGACATCATTTGGGACGGCGTCGGCTGTTTTCTGGGGCAACCAAGACGCAGACAGACACACACTCCCACACACATCAGTTTAAAGAGTGGGTGAATGTTTGTTTGCACGTTCTGTGCAGCTCAGAAGATTATTGGCAAGAGAAGATGTTTTCCAGTGTGAGCCGGGCTAATCTGGCCTAGATAGCTGATTGCTGGAATGCTAGTGAAGCATCTGTTAATTAAGTTACTAAATCTGTTCCGTCCCGAACGCGACCCCTGTTAAAGCAGTGTTTGGGGAAGAGATGCACCCCACATTCAGTGGCAGTCCCAGTTGTGTAATTGACATTCCTGGTTTGGCAGCAGCTAACACTGATCTCATTTGGAGAGAAGTAGGTGTTTTAACAGTTTACAGCAAATAAAACCCCATCGACCATCATTGGACCACAGCTTACCTGATTTCGATTGGCTGGTGGATCATTCTCAGCCATACCTGTCAACACGGGGCTTTGAAAATAAGTGGGAGTTTTCAGTGTAGAAAGGGGGAATCCAGATTAATTCATTCATTTTAGTTGTAGAATTGTGGCAACCAATTTCCCAAACTTCCAAAATAGTTGTGTGTTTTATATACAATAAACCAGGTCAGTTTTCCATAACAATTCTCTTTAACTCCTAACATTGCTGAGGATTTTAATGACATCAAGGAATTCAGAACAGACTTTGTGGGGCAGCAAAGTGTCCATATATGGACTGGAGGCTCCTTATCTACAAAATTAAACCAATATATAGAAGCAGTTTTCCACAATATAGGCACCTTCATATTCTTTACTGCATTTCTGATGTTGTTTAGCTGGTGGAACGTTCTCGGCCATACCTGTGAACACTGGGGTTTGACTATAAAAAATTCAGAAATAGTGGATTTATGTGAAAATAAACAAGGTGATACATTTTTTGTGACTGTTTCCCAATTTGCTTGTTTTAATAGCAGAACTGTGGAAAAAGTTTCCCATCTTTTTAAAGTGAAATCCAAGTATTACAATTTACAGTGTATTAGTATCAGTGTCACTGCTGTGGTCAGAAAGATCCACCACCAGGTCAGGACCCACCCACCTGACCCGCCAGAAGAGAATGTGTAAGAATGTGCTTTTTAAAATAAGCACAACCTTTTGGATTCCAGACAGTCAGTCAAAATAACTACATATTTCTTCCAATCATGCAAGGCTGTGTAACCCAAGCTCTTGTTTGGAGTCAAGATTTTAGAACCCAGTTTGGATCCATGCAGGCAGTGCAACAAATTCCAAGTTGTTTACAATAATGGTAACTCCTTATATAGAAATCACACAGGTTTGTCATGCTAATATATGTTTGGTGTTCCTGTGTCACTAGAACCAAAGCTACAGCAATAAAAAAACATAATAATAATAATAATAATAATAATAATAATAATAATAATAATAAGAAGAATAATAATAATAATAATAATAATAACCACCATA
>JBBMFX010073463.1:0-10465 GCA_037832545.1 Rhabdalestes septentrionalis
CTGTCTCTGTTTCCAGTGTTGGCATCCTTTGCTCTAAAACAGAAGAGCTCACCTTTTGCCCTTTTATAAAGCTCTGACACTTAATTGCTATTATGTGTGATAGATATTTACCCATGTGATGAGTTAGTATGCAAAGTAGGGCAACTGGCTTTACAAGCCAGAGAACTGTGTGTAGTATTTTGAAACAACTGTGTTTTAAAACTACAATTTGAGAGTAAAGCAGGAATTGTGATTGAGGTTTAGCAGAACTGGTTCAGGGGGTTGGTGCATCAGTTACATGTTGTGGTCATTGTGTCTGAAGTACAAGTAATTGTGTGTAAACAACAAAGAAAAACTGTAATATGAATTTGCAGCTAGAAGAGCTTCCATTCTTCTTGGGATATTTTGGAGTTTCTGGGAGAATTTGGGCCCATTCAATCTGTAGAGCATTTATAAGGTCTGGCACTCACAATCTGACTCACATTCTCTGTTCTATTTCATCCCAAAGGTGGGGTTGAGGTCAGGACTCTGTGTTGCCAGGCAAGTTCTTCCACACTGAACTCATCCAGCCATGTCTATGGAGCTCAATTTGTGCACTCAGATAGTCATGCTGGAATAAAAAGGTTCTTCCCCAAGCTGAGTCCAAAACCTTGAAAGCACGGCGTCGTCCAAAATGTCTTGAGGCATTAAGATTGCCCTTCACTGGAATTAAGTGACCACCTGAATTCAATAAAGTGGTGTGTCCCAATACTTTTGTCCATATAGAGTAGATGCAGACTCTTTAATAGTCAGCTGATTATTTTAATGCCTGCTGCATGCACTCTAGCCTGACACACAGTGTGCTGGTTGATATTGATGCCTCCAACCCAACCCAGTGGAATGCACCCAGCTCAACTGCTCTGTACGCTGGCAAGTCACTGCAGCAGAGAATAGTTTATTTATTGCATTCCTCCATCATTCTCACACTGCGTCAGCACTTCCGCTGTTGATTTGAGATCCTGACAAGCAGACAGAGCGGCAGCTTGCCTATATTACAGATTTCCCTTTTAAAGGGCACAGTCGTCTGAGCTGGCTGACACTTCTGTAGCTCGGCATCCCAACTGATGTCTTTATATGAGAGTGCGAGACAGATTAGTCGAGAGTGGGTTCTTTTGTGCTGTTTTGACACGAGCAATTTATACAGACATGAACTTCGCACATTTCTCTCTTGGATTTCTTGGAAGAAGCTGGAGAAACCTGTCCAGCTATCCTAGGCTGAATAAAACAAGCAATCTGCAGACTTCTTCAAATGATGTAAAATCACCTTCTCAATAAAAAAATATCTTTTGGTAAATAGCTGTAAATCCAGATGTTAGAAGCTGATATTGTGTATAAAATGAGAAGAAATGGGATCATGTGATTCTTTGAAAAGTAGCTTACAGCTCTCATCATCATAATCCCTGTTAAACACACATTATATTTATATTAGTTGTGTCAAATTAACACATTTATTGAATAATCACCGAAAAAATACAGCATTAAAAAAATAGCACTGATTAATTGCATGTGATGGTGACACTTTAACCCAGTTCTGGCCACAGGTGATTGTCTTAAACTGCAGCTTATAGATAGACTTAGTTCTATCATTACTTTTGATGAAGCATTTTTGATGTTTTGGCCTCAGCATTTTAGGTCATATTGTTGAGAGCTGGGAACATTATTGCACATGATTAGTTTAGATGAATTAATCAGAGAGTTTGTAAACAATTCAAAACATTTTTAATCGCATGACATCTCTAATTTATATATACTCTGAGATTCAAAATTCAAGAATCTTAATTTGACATACATAGTTATACAAGTACAATATGTAGTAAAAGTGGCCCATGAGAAGTTAATAAATAAGTTAAATAGAGATTTGAAGAGTCTAAACTAAAGTGGGTTTTCCACTGACTGGTACCAGCTCTGTTTGGTTCAGTTCTGTTCTACTCTGTTCAGTTTGGTTTTGGACCTACAGTTTTCCATTACAGTTAAAGTATCTCCTTCATGTCAGAACAAACATTCTGAGAAGCTTATCATCCACAATTAATAACAGAAATGTGCTGAAATCTTCATTCGACCACACAGCCTTCTGTTCTGCCATCATTAATAAGTTTCCCGATGCTAACCAGAGATGTTCATTTTTACCAAGTCCAAGTCAAGTCACAAGTCTTTGTGTGTGTGATTTAAGTGCAACTCGAGTCCGAGCCTCAGACTCCAGTCCCCATCTCTGACTAACACTCCCTGTCAGAGCGCCGAGGCAGAGACAGTAGGATCCTGAGGGACTTTAAAGATGCCGGATGGCTTGTTTGGGTTCAGTCAACAACACTGACATAACAATTAAATTCGACCACCAATCAGTAACCTCCAATATGTACATGTCATCATTTACTATCAGTTCAGCAGCACGCTTGGAACTTCGGTACCAAGTATACCATGCACCAGATTTAAGTTCTGGAAATGTGAGCAAAGTGACTAGAGTTTAACCGAACCAGTCAGTGGAGAACCCACTTTAGGGAATAAAAATATGCAGAGTACGTACATTCCAAAAAAACAAACATCGCCTTCTAAAACTGGTCTGTACAATGTGCAAAGAAGTAATCGAATAAAATGTTTGTGTGCTGTAAAGTGCAGATTGCTGGTTTGCCGGTTGATGTGTGGACTAAAATGAGAGACGACAGATGTGGTACAGTGGGGTAGCGAGTGTAAAGGGGTGTACTCTGTAATAGACTCTGGCTCAAGAAACAAAATTCTGCTCCAGTAATCAAAAACAGCTTTATTTGCAGGAGGAGCTGGCTTTTCAATTTGCATAAAAATGAGACATGGAAATGGGTTTTGTCATCAAACTGTCAATCAAACTGAAATCATAATAAAATGATGATGAATGAGTCCCGTGTCGCAATTTGAGGCAATTCTTGCATCTCTACATCTCTTCCAAACACGGGAATTTTCCTTCATGACTTCAGAACCTGCCCTTTCATTGAAGTCCACAGTTTCTACTCTAGTACAGAATAGCATCTGTGTCTAATTTAAATATTCCCTGCAATTCAGTGCAATTCAGAGTTGAGACACATGCCTTGTCCAAACAAACATTCTTGGAGTTTTTTTAGCAAAAGACCAAAACAGATATGCAGGAAAAAAGTTGTCTTTTAGAAACTTGAATATTATTGGGAATCTTGCATCATTCGGGGCTCTGTCTCCTCAGACACTGCAGTCAGAGTGCAGAAGAGCCTCGCGTGTTCTCTGATACCATTTGAATGAAATAGTGCATGTAGTTCCTTTCAGCGCTGCCAGAATCAGGCCCGAGAACTGGCCCTCGGCCATTTGCTCATTGTGGAGTCCGGCCTTGAAAGTGCTGAGCCATTCGAGCTCACCTAGAACAAATATTTTGACAGAGCAAGTCTCTGTGCATGGTGACGGCTAGATGTTCAGTGGCTGATGGGAAAAGACACCCCCGCCTTTCTCATTAACCCAGATCAGGCTCTCTCAGTCCCGGCCCCTGGGAGGACGCACTGAAACATGTGTGACAAAGCAGAGCCATGCATCTGCGCAGAGAAGGGGTTCCAGCAGATCGTTTGTAGATCACTGGCTGCGGATAAGTGAGTGTTTGTCTATAATATGCACACCAATAATACGGCCATTATCTGATTTCAGACCTTCCCTGGTTATTCAAGGTCTTTTTTTTGTGGGGGACACGGCTTCCAATATTCAGATGTCCTCTCATATGGTTCTCACAATCACAAAAATGTATTTAAATGTATTATTTCTACATTTTCTCCAGTCAGTTCTTTGTTTGGAATTTTTAATCAAGTGTGGTCAAGTGTGTATAAAACAGTGGGGGCATTTTACACAGACACACTCCCACACAGTACAAAAGAAAGAAAAAATAATGCGGTCTCTTACTTGTTTAACACATCATTTTTTTCTTTTTCTGCCCAACAATATATAAAAACTACAAATGTATGGAATCACATTCTTTTATTTTATTTTTTTACAATTAGTTCTACACCATAGAATCAATCACTATGTATATTTATTTATATTAAACAATTGTTTGCTCGCCTTAAAATCGGATATCTGCTTTTCAAATATAAAGCACTCTGCTTGTTTATTTCATTAATTCTTCATGCTCTCTGTGATTACAGACTCGTCTACAGCTCTGTTCATCATTCTGGACCCATCCATCATTTCCCTGTTTTTACAAATGAGTTGTTGGAATTAGCTGCATCATATTAGAGTCATTTTACACAGTGGTGTAACGAGGACCTAATGGGTCCTCCCCAAAAAATTAATTTCAGTGAACAATAAAATGTCATTAGCTTGTTCATTCAGTAGTGTCTCAAACAAGTGCTCTCAAGCTGTGCCACTCCAGTCACCAGCCCCTAATGTTGTCTATCTTTTAAATGCCTACAGAAGACAGTCTACTAAAGATTTGTTGTAAATAATTAGAGTTATAAATAAGGATTACCGTAAATTCCAGACTATAAACCGCGACTTTTTTCCCAAAAACTCTGCGGCTAATAATAAGGTGCGGCTAATACCTGTTTTTTTTCATGACGCCAAAAACATTTTGCCTCGTAACCAGACCCAGCGTCAGACACGGATTTGCGGACGCACCTTTGGGGAGGCACACGTCTGATAGGCTTGTTTTGGGTTGATCTGTTTCATGCTGATATGGTTTTAACTTTTTTATCTATGACGAGTGTTTGGGCAGCTCAAACTTCCGGACCAATGCTTTGTCCTTTGAGGCTGCAGTATATAAGCCGTGTGTATTTTTACCAGTCATACGTAACATGATTTGTGTGTTACTGATACATATATAATCCGTTGTGGCTTGTACAAGTACAAACGTGATTTTCTTTCTAAAATTAGAGCATGCGGCTTTTAATCAGGTGCGCTCTGTAGCCCGGCATTTACGGTATATTGCACGTTGCAAAGGGCCAATTTGGAAATGTTACCTTGAAGGAGATTTATTATGAATGAAAGATGTCAAGGTTTTGTGTGTGTGTGTCTGGATGTGTGTGAGTGTGTGTATGTGTTTGTGGGTGTGTGTGCACATACGTGTGTATGTGTGTGTGTGTGTGTGTTTGTGTGTGCACATACGTGCATATGTGTGTGTGTGTGTATGTGTGTGTGTGTATTTGTGTGTGTGTGTGTGTGTGCTAGGGCATTAACGATTTTTTCAAGTCGACTAATCCATCAAGGTATTCAAAATCGAGTCAACTAGTCATGATGATTTCACACACATGCAGGAACATGGGTGTCCAAAATTTTGCAATTTTATTAAAGTTCTCTGTTAACAGTCAACATGACTATTAAACTAAACAAAACAGAGTCTGATACCTTGACTGTTCTGGTAAATTTAAGCACAACAGAAAGTGGGAACAGTTTAAGCCGTGGCACTGCTCAGCTCCTCTGAAGTGGACTCCCTGCAGTGCTAGCGTTAGCATGTTTATTAGCGGTGCCACTTCAGATACACTATATAACGCCGGTACTGTTCCGGTACTTTAACTTTGATTTGCAGGTTCTGCAGGTCTCTGTGCTGTTTGTGTGTCTAGAGTGAAGGATCTTCACACATGTGATGTCTGTCTGTGTTCTCAGCTGCCGTCTCTCTCGTCTTGTTGTGGTTTCGTGTTTAGATTCCACTCTCCGTGCAAACGGTACCGCCCCTGTTATGAAGAGACTGTAGTAATTGGTTAAACCAAGTCAACTAGACTAGTCAACTTGTCAACTTTTGTGTTAATGCCCTAGTGTGCACACATATGTGTTTGTGTGTATGTGTGTGTATGCATACCTCTGTGCCACGGACCCCAATCTGAGCGCCAAAAGAAATTGTGGAGAGAGTGTCATTTAATTTCTTCCTCATTTCTAGCCAGCAAAACCGAGCTTCGCTTCAGTTTTACCTGGTCTGTTTAGTCAGAACAGATGAATCTCCTACAATAATGGCATTTAATAGACCATGACATATACTGCATGTGGCACGGCTAATAGAATCAATTCCCTCTCCTCTTCTAAAAGCGATGTTACACAGGCGAGATGTTTTTTTTTGACTGGAATATTTAGATCATCCTCAGTGGCAGCCTTTGAACCAAAAATCAAAAAGGTAGGGAATAAAAGAAAGGAATAAAAACAGGATAACAAAGCCAGTCATCAGTCAAGCACTGCGTCGAGTACCTGCGGATTAGATCCGGAGGTGTGGGAGTGCTCCTAGATTTATATTCAGCATGATGACATTGATCAGAAACATTTACCCGAGGCATGTCAGGCCTCTGTGGGGTGAAACGGGTTATTAGAGGCCCTCGTCTGCAGAGATGGAACTAGTTCTTGTTCTTTTTTTCCCTCCGCTTCTGCATGCACAAGCGCTAATCATGTTTCTCTCATTCTGTAGAGGCAACGGAGCACCATTAGCAGCACATATGGGCAGCTGATCTAATAAAGATCAAAAAAGCGAGCCTCTCCAATGATGCAACAGCAGATGTTGTGTGAGCCGCACAGTACTGTCAGTTCTGAGGAAGTGGGAGAAAATCAAACATGGGAAAAGTTTTTGAACTTTCCAGAATCATCTTCATCTGAAATGGGATCTGAACCTGAGCAGACAGCGAGCAAATCTTACTGTACCATATGAGCAATGAGCAATAGGCCTTAAAAAGGAGGTATTTTCATGAATATTGTGACGAGCTGGCAGGTCACATTGGCCCTTGTGAACCTTTGGGGGGTGGGAGAGTGGCCAGTTGGCCTGTTGTGTGTGTTTTTGGGGGATATTTGAGGGGGGTTGTGTGATGTTCTGTGTTATCATATGTATTATTGTGTGTTATGATGTGTGATTTTATGGGTTTGAGCCCTTCTTGCCCGTCACCTTCCTCCAGAGTAATGCCAGTAGGAGGCGCAGTTCATACTTTGAGAACTCTGTAGCAGAAACTGTGAAAGCTGATAACATATGAGACTGCTTGAAGATCAGTGTGGCTCTGCCCTGACTCTCACACTCGCCACAGTATCACCATATTTTAGTAAACAATTATGCCAACATGCAAATCCTTCTAAAGTCTTTACTCTCAATACAGTCTTAATACAGTAATACAATCTTATACTAATCTGACATTCCACTTGCATTTTACTCGTTTTCAGTGTCTGGAGGGGATATAGTGAAATGCGCTCACATAACATTTTGATACGTTTTTAATACTCTTTTCTATTATTTGCCCTAATATGTATAGTGAATATAAGATTATGTTTAATTTCAAAATACTGAAAATCTGACCTAGGCTTTTTACCTTCAAGTTGTAATGGCGGAAAGAAAATCAGCAAAATAACTAGAAGTATTTGTTAAATTACAAAGACTTTCATTTGAAATCTTTTTCAAAAGGGAAAACAGAATTAAGTCGTTCACTTCAGGGCAGTCCTGGAGTGAAGATCCTTTCTGCTTCGCAAATATCCTTCAAAACCAGAGATCCTTATACTATTTTCGAATGTTGAGCCTCTGTGAGTCGTACGTCATGGAAACACTCCAAGCGCCAGTGACTACAAGACAATTGCAGCATATTCTCTGAAAGACCCTGAGGATATGGTTATGAAACCTGTGCCTCCACTGTCTCCCGGGGCTACGACCTCGTGCTAGCTCAGAATGCAGATAACCAGTGCTGGCGTCAAGGGTGGGGCATTTGAAGACAAGGTCATGATCCGATTCAGTTTGCGCTCTAATTCGATATCGATATTGATTTATTTACAGATTTCTTTGTGTTAATAATAGTTTGGCTTGGTTATAAATTGACTTGAGTGGAGGATATCCCTATGTTGACTGACTGTAATATTACCTGTGGACAGTAAACTTTTCTAAAAGGTGGTTATTTTATAATTCATCCAAGCCAACATTAGAGTATTGTCTGTTTAAATAAAACTTCTGCACATGAATTAGGAATAAAATAACTTAAATGTTTTATTTAAATTCTGACATTCATTACAATGACGGAGTTAGTAGCCCTGTTTTGAAAATGTCAATTTGACAATTAAATGATAACCATAAAATTGGTTGAATAAAAAAAAACAAAAAACAATGACGACAACTTAAAGACATAAAAAAACCCAACCAACACTAGTTTAACAACCATGGCAAATACATTCTAGGAAGTTATGCTTGACTAATAAGACTATTTTCGGTCATATGTGAACACACCACTGTACACAATGTGAACAGCATGAAATTCCTTCTCTGCATTTAAACCCATTCACTAAGTGAGGCAGCAGGCGCCTGGGGAGCAGTGTGTGGGGACGGTATCTTGCTCAGTACCTCAGAGGTGCCTAGCGGTCTTGGGGATCAAGCCCACACTTTCTGATCACAGGGCGAGTGCTCTAACCACTGAGCCACCATCTGCCCAGCTGATCTACGGTAGTGTCGACAGGAAAAGATTGATCTGCGAATTTTTGAATCGATAATGTATTTTTTTTTTTTTACAAGAATCGGTATTGATCAGTTAATCGATTTTTTGAACCCAGCCCTACCTGAGTACCTGTTTACCATTAAGTATATGTTTAATTTACGTTACATACTCAAAAACACTAAATACATTTTCAAAAAACAAGCTCATTCTGGACAGGGTAGCCGATCAGGAAATGAGTGCAAATAAAAAACGTTGTTTTCAATCATGACAATTAAAGAATTCTCTCCTGAAATATTTTAGTATGAAGGTCCCCGTTTTAGAGCTGACATCCAAATTAGTTTAGCCTTTTTTCTTGCTCACTTACCAAGCAGGTGAGTTTGAACCGAGAAGACACTAAACTGGACTTCCAGGCTTCTTTCATTCTTTTTGGGTGTTTTATTGTTTTACACCTGACTCTTGGAGCACTTCCTAGTCATCTTTAGAGCTAAATCGAGTGATATTGGAGGTAAAACACTAAAACTGTAACTGAGAACTGGATTTTCAAGAATACCGCCTGAAGGCCTGAGGCCTCATAGGACTACAAAACTTAGATGTACTGAGATTATATAAAATAAATATATATTTGCTGTACTTACATACCAGAGACAGCAGTCCCCTGAGAAATTAGGCTCTTACAATCAGTCCCAGCTTAATTATGTGCAGTGCGATGCTGTAGCCTCGCGGCTGATGGATCACTACGGGAAACAAAGTGAGAGTGCTGAACACAGACCCATGCCAACTTATGCAAAGTAAAGTGTTTACCCAGCAATACTTAAAAGTGAAGAAGCTTCTGGACCTCTTCCAGGTAATATCTGGCCAGTGGTGTTCCCTTGTGTGCGAACACCTCGCAGTAATGAGGGGATCCCACTGCTCCACTGTTTACTGGTACTCAACTCACTCTCTCACTTAAGTGGTGCAGAAAGTATCGGTATTAGAGGAATATTTAAAGTCAAACCAAGTCAAGTCAAGTTAAGCTTTATTGTCATTTAAGCCACTTTTAGTCCAGAGTAACATGAAATATTGTCCTCTTGGACTGTAGGTATAACATACAACAACAAGACAGACATGAGGATATAAAAAGGGGGAATTAATTCAAATTAAACCATATATATGTATAAATATACCTGTTTATAAATATATCTGTATATGTATAACCATGTATAATGTGTATATGTATAAATATATTTGAAACATATTTGACCTGGTTTTTAAAGCACCGCACCCACAGCACCCACAGTTTAGATGGTTATCATGTCTAACTGCAGTTTTTAAGCTATGACAAATTCACCACTTACACTTTAACACTGTATATTTATTACGGGTTTAAAAACCATCATTGTGTGAAAGACTGTGCATTATTTTTGCTATAATCAGTCTCTTATGTGCAATACTGTGCAATTTTTTTTTTCCAGGAGGCTAAAACATTATCATGTGCAATATCACATGTTCTCTAAATGGGTGCTAAATTACTTAATTATGAATTATTAACAATAGTCTTCATGTGCAATATTACTACTTGGTCAATATTTTCACTACTTAATATTAATTAACAATACTTAATTCATACTGATTTTCTAATACAGCAATAACTTCCAAACTACCATTTGTGTCAATCCTTTTTCTCTCAGGTGTGTTACTGTATGTAGCATAGTTAAGACATATTGTGGGTGTTTTCTTTCTACAGATTTTCATTTAGATTTTATTTAGACTCATGTTATTTTATTTTGTTCTAGTGTCTCTGTGTCTGTCTGCGTCTTTGTGTGTTGTGGCAGTCATCATATCAGCAATGTCCTCCAGGATCAATAATGTTTTCTGCTTCTGATTCGGATACACATGTTCATTCATTTGTATTGAAGTGCCGCACCCAGGGTGAGTCTCTGTCTCAAGCCCAGTGTTTCCGGGATAGGCTCTGGGTACACAGGGCCCTTGTAAAGATACAGTCGTTACAGTGAATGAGAGAGAGTGAGTCTCTTTTCAGTAGACACCATGACACCATCACATTTTCTTGAAATTTAGTTTATGAAACCCCACGATTTTGAGGCTTAGCACAGGTC
>JBBMFX010073484.1:0-10464 GCA_037832545.1 Rhabdalestes septentrionalis
AATGTTACAAAAAACCACATGCTTTCAAAGGGTGTCCTAATTTTTTCACATGACTGTATGTGTGTATATATATACACGTGTGTGCGTGTGTGTGTGTGTGTGTGTGTGGGGAACACATTATCCAAGTCTATTAAGGGTTGCCACCCTATAAAGTAGAGAAAAGAATTTATTTTTATATACAGTCAATAGTTCAGCCATAGTTGAATCAAGCTCTCTCTCTCTCTCTGTCCCTAACTTGGCTTTCTAGATGGCGGTCCCTCTCGGACAGAGAACTACAGGTTGAAGCTGCTTCAAATTACCACTTCCAGCCAGTTCGAGTCTCTTGGAGCCCCAGGCATTCGTCCGGTTATCCATTTACCCCCCCAGTCCAAAGCCGCTGCCCCGACGTCCCTGCAGAGCAGCCTCCACTCCGCCCTGCAGAGTCTGAACACCACCTGTCCGACCGCCCTGCGCACTGACCTCCACACTGTATACGGCTGGACCATAGGTGCGGGGTAACCATGCATGCTCCAGTTTCCTTTACTGGCATACTGTTTTCTATTTGTTGCAGCATGTGACCTGTATGCTATATATTGTTTTTACAATGCATGTTTTGCAGATGCAGAGCTGGTGGTGGATGCTGAAAATAAGCCTGTTGACCTAAAGAAGCTCATGGCTCCACACTTACCTGAGGGGGGAGGTACAGAGGAGCTACCTTGGGGAGCACGCAGGTCAGTCCCACTGATTTAAGTCCAACTTTACTGTCCTAAAGCATCAAAAAACCCATAATATCATGATATTAGGTGGTCGATGTAGGGTTCCATAATGTGTTGGCACAGGTTTGTAGCTCCCATGCAAATCTAAAGGTGTGAAGATTGGAGGGTAGTGGCTTAGTGGGTAAGGATACTTGCCTCTGGACCGAGGTCATGGGTTCAAAGTTGCATTCAAATGCGTTCAAATTAATGCGTAGAGTAGAGTGGCCAATTTTTCACATGTGAACACAGCACAGTGTGAACGGTGTGAAATTGTTCTATGCAATTCACCCATTTACCTATTTAACCCATTCATCAAGTAAAGCAGTGGGCACCCAGTGATGCAGTATACCTCCAGGGTACCTCAGTGTTCCAACTAGCAGTCCACAGATTCAAATTCACAACCTTCTGATTTCCGGGGCAACTCCCTAACCAGCAGACCACCTGTTTCGAACGTGACTTTATGACTGTACAGGGACAAAACTGTGTGAATTTGAATTTTGGGCCAAACCATCAGTATATATTGAACTTTGATCACCCATTAACACTGTTTCTGGTAGTGGAGCTACATTTTGGATCTCTTTCAATGGATTCATTAGAGTTTGCTAATTGTGTGATGGGGTAATTGGGGTAACTTTTTTCCTTTTTTGTTTATAGGATAGCTTTCCTGGCTTGGGAGTTCACGCATTTTGTTTCCAGGAGTAAAGAACTGCTCGGACGCTTTGCCATGCAGAAGCGCCACCTACAGCTGGCAGGTTTTCTGGTAGTTGAGGTAAGGTATTGATCCATGTACAGAGAGGGTGGAAGAGTGGTTTGACCCATAACCCAAGATAGGACTGTTGATTGAGTGTTGAAGTCCATTTTTTTTAATAGTCTTTAGTCATTCAGCATAAAAAGATGAAACACACCGCTTTGATTTAGTTCTTCAGTTGCCATCATAGCTATTGGCAATTGAGCACTTAAGCCTGTCCTGGATTGTCCAAAAGAATTCACACATTACCTTATAGTAGCATTTCTGATTAGGTTTGAACTTCTTTTTTCTATCAAAACCATTTGTATACAGGTTTACCATCACCACAAGAACACATTTTTGGAAAGGTGCACTACTGGGTGCATGTTTAAGCACCAGGAACCTGAGAACTGTAGCTAATCTTAGTCTATCCTATGCACTGAACATATATTTGGAAAAAACTGTCACTACAGAGTTGAGTGTCTTACAATTTGCTATTTTAGGTGACGTCCCTTATACTGAGTGAGGATCATAGCATAATTTGTAGGGGGCAGTCTGCATGTAGTGATGCAGGTCAGTTGTTCTGGGTAATTGTTAGTCAATCATGTGCCCTTAACCCAGTATGGGCTCGAAACGCAACATGCAAAACTGTTGCAACAAGCTTGCTCTTTGAAACTTTCAGAGGGTTGTTTGAGTGACCATGCCTGGATATGCCACCATTACTACAAGAATATACCTGAACGAGTGCAACTCTTCATCGGTCAGTGCTAAATACTAATGTAATTGCTGTACTGCAACAGGCAGTGTGCCATAAAGCTGCTAATGTAATTGATGTTAGCACATTCCTGCAAACTCCTCGTTGCAAGCTTGCATGGCTAACACAGATTAGCCCTGCTCCCATTGCAGTAGCTGGCATGGCAGGTTGTCCCACGCTGGCTTCGGGTTAAAAATAGCAGCAGAAGCACAGGGCTGCGGAACAGCGTAGAGTCTCTGTCTGCAGCATTTAGGCCAATCCTGTTAGCCTGCAGCCTCCTGCGGGAGAGCTAGATCGAGCCGCCTGGGTTCTCAAGGCCTTCAAGGAGATCCACAGCGCATCAGAATGAGTTAACTTTCCTTGAAGTGGCCACAATCGCTCCAGGGATTTGTCCAAAGCTGGGACCGAAATGTTTCTTTTCGTTCTGCTCAGGTGTTCACTAATGGTTCAGCTTCGGATGTGACTCCACATTGACCTTGGGCCCTTGTGTCCTTTTTCCAGGTGCCATACTTTGAGTGGCTGGAGCTGAAGACTGATAGGCGGAAGGTGGCCTACCTGAGGGATAAGATCGGAAAGGCCGTCGCTGAGGACATGGCCAAGTGAGCCAGTGCATGCACACAAATCTGGAAACCCATCTCCAACATCTGTGGACTGAACGTGTAATTGGTCGTTTGATTCATTTAATGGAATCCGGAGAGCCAGTTGTACATTCTGAGGTGGATTTCAAACTGGCCTGGGTGATACAGCCAAAAAAACCCACATTTGCTTACTGTCCGATATCATCACGAAATGTTAGAACTTCTGCTTCCTTGCTGTACGCCCTGAGAAAATTTTACAGTTTCACCATTATCACCCGTTTACATGGCATCGGCCAGAGTATCATCCCAAACGATGTTGCTGTACCGCCGTACGGGTAGAATTCTGCTTCTCACCACCCGCTGACTTCATAACAATCCTATTGGAGGTTCAAGACTTGCAATTTAGCAAGTCTCCTAAAAACCGAGCGAGATGCTTCCTCCGAGACCTCTCCTGCCACTTCTAATACATGCACGCTTTCCAGCATCAATGCAGTTGCCTAGACGACACTATGGGGCTTTCCTTGTTGCCAGGGAGACGGCAGTCCTGACGGAAGTGATGCTTAAAGATTAGCGGGAGGACATTTAAGCGTAGAGTTCAGAGCACTTTCAGAGATGCGGTGTGGGATCCAGTCCTCAGTGCGTGATAACTCAACTGTACAAATAAAATGGGTGTTATTTAATTTACTTATTGCATCTACTCGTGTTTTGTATCGTTAACAAATTAACCACATGGCAAATACCCAAGTCAACCCTGAACAGAAATGAAGTCTAAAGTACAATTTATAGGAAATGTTTCAAAGTGCGGTATAAACCTGCTACTTAATGCTCATAATTTATTTTCGGTGTTTTAATGAATGTGATCAAAACTGTTTGAATGGAGCGTAAGTAGTATACAGGCAAGAGTATGTTTATGTACACAGTACTGTGCAAAAGCCACCCCTCGTCTCATATTTTGTTTACAGAGATGGACTTTTCAACGTGTAGTTCTCCAGGCTTCCTGAAGGACTTTCAAAGTCTCCCAGTTTCAAAGAATCTCAATGTTGCAGTAAAACAGGCTACAAAGTGCCATTTGTTTCTGTTGAATCTGCTCAAAATTCCAATGATATGAAAGTTTGACTGGCTTCAAATGGCAACAAGTAGGTTCAAAGCAAAATATAAAGAAATGAGAGGAGACTCAAGAGGCTGAGTACAGAAATCCCCCGGGTTTTATGCGGATCGGGAGTCACGGATTCAGCCACATGCTGATTTTTTCTGAGGACCCTACTGATCTCCTCAATAACGCGGAAGCTGCAATATGTAGTGCTCTTGGAACGGAACCCCTGTGAGAAGCGAGAGATAACTGTATGTGACACACATACACACAATCCTGCTTCAAATTTATCCATTAAAACCTGGTGATGATGTTCTGTATTATATTACAAAGTCACCTATATTTAACTGAAAATAAAACAGTCAGTTTTGCTCATTTTTAATTTGATAACAGCAACATGCTTCAGAACAGCTGGGACGGGCAACTGTAAAACTTGTGGAACGGCGTAATTAAATTATTGTCACAGGGTCAACAGCATGATTGAGTATAAAAAAAAATGTAACAGATCAAGAAATATTCTATCCTACTCTTCGGTGTAAAGAAGAAACCACATCCAGAAACACAGCCGCCTTTTCTGAGTTCAGGGTCTTTAGGATGGAATGACTAAACAATACATGGAAGTCTTTATGGAAATGCAGTTCGGAGGCATCCATGATGTTATGGAGGTACATTAGAGAATGTCATGGGTCACTTTCACATCTGGGAAGGCACCGTTGCTGCTGAATGAAATATTCAGGTTTTGGAGCAACATGTACTGGCACACGTCTTTTCCAGAGAAGGTCTTGCTTATTTTATTAAGACTCAAAACGTATTCTGCATGTACCAAAACCGCTTGCCTCTATAGTAGAAGAGTGCCTCAGTGTTTCAACGTACAAGGAGTGTGTAATAATTTATCTACCTCAGTTTTATTTATATAATTTTCCAGTAATGAAGAAAAATAGTCTTCTAAACACGGACATCACAGCTGCCTTGATGTCTTCGTCACACGAAAACCGCCGTCCACGTACAGATTTCTTTAAAACTTGGAAGAGGAGGGAGCCAGGTCAGGACTGTAGGGTGGATGGTTCAGATGCTGGAACACAGATTTTTTTGGTGGAGAGCCTGTGATTGACATGACATGTGAACTGGTGCATTTTCGTGAGAAGCGCTGCGCCTGCTGAGAGGACTTTCCCAAAAATCTTACGTCTCTCGTTAAGTTGGACTGGCACTGAGACACGACAGGACATAAGAGACCCTGAGACATGTCACAACATGCACATAGTTGTTTCAACACGCTCTCTACTTTCTTTCACACTCGGGTAGATAAATTAATAAACACCCCTCAAATTGCGGGCACTGCCAATGGGTGAGGGCACGAACACAGTCTCAGTAAAACATGAGGAATTTGCTTACAAGTCCGTAAGGGCTCTGTGGCATGGAGGAAGGTACAAGCTGGTGCTGAGATAATTTAAATACTCATTAGTACTATAATGAGTACCTAACAGCAGCAGCCAATATAGAGTTACTTTGTTTCTCTTGACAATACAAAAAAATGTATACAGCTATATTGTACATGGAAATGTTTGTGAATTTAAGTTAATAATTGTTCCAAAATTAGTAAATCATATTTTCCTAATTTGCATGTTTCTTAATGAACTAAAATGCATAAAAAATGATGTATTGCCATGAAAAAAGAAAAAGAAATGCATTGTAGCATTTTAAAAAATCATGCATTTCGTCCCCCCAACATTAAATATGCCTCCAACCTCATTATGCATGTCTTCCTTTTCGCCAGCTTCATGTTTATCAAAATCCGGATGGCTAAAGTATATAGCACACATTAAAACGTAATTATTATTTTTCTTTTTCAGCTTTTCCTTACCTGAGTGGTGGTAATATGTGATCCAGTAAGAAGTTACTCAAATTAGATACTTAAATTAGACTGAAAACCATGTTAATGTTATCCTGTGCATGTGCACTTGCCTACCACTTATGGGTAAAAGGTAAGGGGGGGCAAAAAGAGTGATGAGGGCTGGAGTGTACAGTCGTTCTCTACTGTCCTGTGGAAGACTCCAGCATGCAGGGGAATGACATGTCTCTTTTATACCCACTGACGGTGTTTGTCACCTGCTGCTTGTTTCACGGTGCCACCCTCACACTGTGTGTAGCGGTATGACTGCTGTCCAGGGTCCAGAAGGGTCCGACGGCGAGGCGTATGTGGATTTTCGCACCCCTGCCGTGGCTGAGAGAGGAGTGCTCGACCAGTGATGATGTGGTGGTGTAACACCAACTTCAGAACAATGCGTCATGACACTGATGCATTTTACACTCCTGCAATACTAATAAAAATGAAGTGAAGTCTAGTTTGTAGGACCTTTGCACAATGCTCATAACAAGTAGTCCTGAACCTGCTGCCAACTACCCTGGGTCTCTAGGAGGGAGAGTGGAATGAGCAGACAGCAGAAAGGAGTGTGAGGGGGCAGCATTGAGATGCAGCACCTAACTCTCTCTGGGGTTTCTGGGCCCCCTGGCTTCTTTAGCCTCCAGTATAAAACTGCCCTGTGTTTAGGCCAGTCTGGTCAGGCTATGTTATGCAATGACCCTTCAGAGTGCCTGAAAGAATGAAGAAGGAAGAGACATAGTGTGTTTGAAAGAGAGAGAGAGAGAGAGAGAGAGAGAGAGAGAGAGAGATAAGACCCCCTTCCAAGACTGCAGGAGAGGTGACAGAGTCATTAAACATCTTTCTTCTTAAAGAGCCCATACCAAGAATAGAAACATCTTTCTTTTCATGTATATGAGATTGATGTACAATTTTACAAGTTTCAGAACTTACTGTTCATTACCCAGTCTAGAAATGTTAGCTAAGCTGCAAAAAATATTTTATATTTGTTACTTTTGTGAGCTCACAACACACAACATGTTTGCATATGGCTGCCTAAGCACATTGGGGTGATTTAATTTATTGTATTTATGATAAAAGGTGCTGGGAGTGATTGACAGTTAATTCAGTGCACCTCATTCCAGAACCAACTCCTTCTTTGTAGGAATGAAAACTTACAACCAACAGGCCTTCAGAGATCTAAAGAGGTCCCACTGTAGGAAGTGTGTCTATGAGGTGACCTATGTATTGATGGACACTATATTCCCCATAGTTAACACTCCTGTTCTCAACACTCCTGCTGAGGTTTTATATATTTGATACAAAAATATACATAAATGTTAAAAAATGGTAAAAAATAAAACACTGTCTTTTCTAAAAAACGTTACTGTCCTTCTCAGTCAAATTGTCATTCCACATGTATTCCAGTACAACTCTTTTCATTCTTGAAAGTGCTGGGAGTCCCTGAGTGTTACCATACAGTGATGGTAAATGGTGCCATGATGTGCGACAATCATAAGTGTCACAATAACCTGCTTCCTACACACAAAGAGGGCATGGGGATATACACAGACTTCCATGCTTCAAGATTCTTTTATTTCTCAAACAAAAACAAAAACTGGCACGAGGGCCAGAAACAGGAGATTTACTCTGGGAGATAAGCAGAACCATAAACATAAAGCATGACGGTGGACTATGACTATGCCTCAAATAACCAAACATAAGGCGAACATCTCATTCCCTGAGAACACTGGTCAACTGGAACACATCATATAAACAAATCCCATTTATCATAATAAAAGTCCCAAAACAACAGAAAAGTGGCCACCAACTGTCCCGGTAACCAGACATGACATTAAGTTGCCTTCAAATATTTATATTGAATTTTGATTGATATTGAGCTCCAGTCAAGTGAATGTAAAACTATACAGTAAATCTGACGGAAAATATACTGTCAAAATGTAAAAGATGGGCCCTTTAAAGAGGATCTTGGTTTCTCCGTTCCCTGTTTTGCTTTCCTGTCAGAGGCCATCAGCTCTTTATGCACGAGATAAATTCACTCGCCACCTAATCCTCTACACCTCACTAGGATTTCTCTGAAATCTACTTAGCTCATCCACTTAAGCGAGGACCTTACATCAGAATGGCAGGAGTGGAAAAGTAAGATGAAAGCGTCAATTAGTAAAGTAATTAGAGAGGGCTGTATGCTATGGCAACCAAAACAAAGGTCGGCATTCATGAGCTTGTGTTGCAGCCCTCATGTAATATAGTCAGAGACAGAGAACTGGCCTTGTCAGTGTTCAGACACGTTTTTTTTATCACCAGAGGAGGGGAGAAGTACATGAGGGCAGAAACTGAACAGAAATACACCAGCTGGATGGTGCAGGACCAGTTCTAACATTAGTTTATTTAAAGCATACATTTGTCATATATGAACACAATTCTTTCTCTGTATTTAACCCATTTACCAAGTGAAGCATCCGGCAGCCAGGAACACAGCATATCTTACTCAAGGGTGCCTCAGTGGTGCCACTAGCAGTCCTGGGAGTTGAACTCACTAATTTCTGATCGCAACTCCCTACCCACTAGGAATCCAACTGCCTCAGTTGCTTGAGTGAGTGAGTGCACTATTATGTCCAAAACTATTCAGAGTTAATTCATTTATTCATTCATTCATTCATTTTCTGTAATTGCTTAACCCTTACTAGGGTCACAGGAAGCCGGAGTTAATTTTGGGGTATGCAGCTGTGAGGCAGGGACTCACCTGGGTTATGCTAATTAGTCATTTTTGTTCTCTAAAGAGTGCCCAGTTCCATAGAGAATCAAGCCTGTTGAAAGGGACCACTTAAAACACCATGCATTTTGGCACGGATTGGCTAGAGTGCTATAAAACCCTCCACTTTTAAACTTTGGAGAGTTCTATGTAGTGATAAAGAGTTCCAATGCACACCTTTGGGATGAGAGTGGCAAGTTAGAGTGGCATTTGTGATCTACAACTAATTCAACGTTGGTAGCTGGCCTCACTAATGCTCTTGTGACTGAATGTAAACACACAGCAACGATTCAACACCTAGTGCCTTCCAAGCCTTCCAAGGACAGTAGGGGCTGTTACTGCCGCAAAGGAGAAAGAGACCCATTCATTAGTACTCATCAATAAGCATTAAGCTGATTTCTATGTTTTTTACAGTGTGAACATGAAGAATGAGGATTCAGCAGCATTTACTTCTTGTTAGGCACTTCTTAAGGTCCCAGGAAAACAACCTGGACAGCTTTTAAAGGAGGCATAACACAGAGTAGACAAAAATCTTCAAAATGCCCTTAAATTCCTCTACTAGTGAAATGGTCATCCTGACTATACAAGAAAACTTCACAAAGCAAACAGGCTCATGAGGGAATGAAGATCAACCTGCTGCCAAAATACCTGCTGTCTGGCTTCAAGCCTGAAATACTAATGTTTCTGAACATGCAGAAAAACTCACCTTCCCTCTCACTCTCACACTGTTGACGTGCTTGGTGAATAGTTTGAACAGAGTTTCAGTGTTTAAGAGAAGATTTCATCAGGATTGCACTGCAGAAAATGACTAGAGTGGTTGAGTGTTGTTTTATTCAAAGGGTTGTGGGGTGTGTGTGTGATCAGTATGTATGGATGAATGGATGGATGGATGGATGGAAGGATGGATGGATGTATGGATGTATGTATGTATGTATGTATGGATGGATGGATGGATGGATGGATGAATGGATGGATGGATGGAAGGATGGATGGATGGATGTATGAATGGATGGATGGATGGATGGATGGATGGATGGAAGGATGGATGGATGGATGGATGGAAGGAAGGAAGGAAGGAAGGAACTAAATGATGCAGCAGAAGACTGGCTAGCTCCCTAAAATCCCCCTGAAAGGCCAGATTTGCAGGAAAAGAAAGTGAAAGAGGCAGAGAGAAAGATGCAGGCAGGAAAGCCCCGTTCTCTTGCCAGCGCCGGAACCTTCGGCGTATCCAGTTTCTTTTCTGAAGCATCAGTGAGTGCTCGGCAGTGCGGTTGCCTTGGGAACCTGGAGCATGTTTGTGTGGGGAGCCTTTACTGCAGCGTCCGTCTCACCACCCAAGGGCTCCAGCTGTCAGCTTTATTCCACACTGTGATGCAAACTGACGGTGCTGTGGCTTCAACTCAGCAGCGGGTGTTTTAAAGGAATAATAATCAAGCTGAACTGAGATTACCTTTATAAACACACCAGAAGTTTTTTTTCAAAAGGCTCTTTATCGCAGCACAGCAGAGTTAGAACAGGATAATGACTGTGGTGCTACCATGGAAAAAGTCAGCGTATTTTACGAGCATCTTTCAACCACATATTTCTTCTGTTCTCCTGTTCCTTTCTTGTGTTTATTCATGGAATTATTATGTTGATCATTAACAGTAGGCTTAAGTGGTCTATCTATCTGTCTATCTATCTATCTATCCGTCTATCATCCATCCATCCATCCAGCTATCTGTCCATCCATTCATCCATCCATCCATCCATGGGCATCACAAGCATTTTTAATGTGAGGGGGACGCATCGGTCTACGCGTGGGGGGTGAGGTTTGGGGATGAGGGCGGGGTTTGAGTGGGTGGTTGGATGAGCTGCTGCATCTATCTATCTCTCTATCTATCTATCTATCTATCTATCTATCTATCTATCTATCTATCTATCTCTCTCTCTCTCTCTCTCTCTCTCTCT